>JAQZBX010021564.1:0-32190 GCA_029593785.1 Cabassous unicinctus
ATATTGTTTGATCCACAAAAAAAAAAAAAAAAAAATCTTTATGCAAAAACAGTTGTGGGAGTGGATGTAGCTCAAGTGGTTGAGTGCCTGCTTCCCATGTACAGTACTGGGTTCGATCACCAGCACCTCTGAAAACAAAACAAACAAACAAACCCAACTCTTACTGGGGTGTGGATGTAGTTCAGTGGTTGAGAGCCTGCTTCCCATGTGCGAAGTCCTGGGTTCAATACCCAGCACCTCCTAAAAAACAAACAAACAAACAATTGTAGGAGCAGGTGTAGCTCTGTGGTAAGTGCCTGCTTCCCATGTACAAGGTCCCTGGTTAAATCCCTGGTACCTTGTTAAAAAAAAACAAAAAAAAAAAACACAAAAAAAAACAGTTGTGGTTAAGATAGTATGGTGTCTTCATATCTTGATTTAGTCTCTTTGCTTCAAAAACATAGCAATGATATATGAAATATCAAACTGGAAATACCAGCAAGACATGGCTATGCTTTGAAACAGGATATACGATTTCTCACTCTGGGATCCTGGTCTGGAAGCAGACAACCATGGCTGGTAGGATGGTCCCTGAAGACAATTGAGTCAAAAAGTGACGCAAAGGAGGTAGAAGTCAGAGCCAAGACCACTGTTTGGAGGCAAAGGCTGGGATAGGCTACTCTGGAAAGGAAGTAAAAAAAGAAACACGGCAAATGGCTGCCAGGGGGTATGACTTTCAGGAAGTTGTGGTCCTGGGGATATGTGAGGCAGCAGTCTAGGCCTTGAAACTAGGAACTGAACAAAATTATCCCTGATGGATGGTTACAGCTGGATATGAGACATCCTCTTTGTTTCCACAAGCCTGGAACCTCAAACTGCCCTTAAAAGACTAATTCATTTCCTGTCTGGGGACCCAGAGGACTAGGTGGACATATAAACAAAAGCCTGCACATGTGTATATATGTGTGTGTGGTACATGCATGTGTGTGTGATCACAGAGAGAAGATGGAAAATATAAAAATAAAATAACCTATTTTGCTGAAAGTTACCCTGTAAACCAAACACATGAAGTTATCTAATGCCAAGGAAGCTACAAAATAAAGAATTAGAACAATCAGATCCATCTGGAAAAGCTAATGTCTGAAAACAACTCCACCTTGATTGTGTAACATGTCAGGCACTGTTTGCTTTGTCCTTATGGAGCTTATGTTCTTGTAGAATGTATAAGCACAGAAACTGCATCCATAAGAAAGTAAAAGAAATTATAACACAAAACCAAACAGCAATGTAATAAAAGCCATGGCAATAGAGTAGAAATCTTAGAAATGAAAAGTATAATCACTCAAATAAGGTGCTCAGTAAATAGCCAAATTCTAGACTGGGCATATTCAAAAAGAGAATTAACATTGCCAATATCATTCTAAGAAATCCACCATCATGCAGAACAAAGGGGCAACTATTTAGCCACCATGAAGGATAGACGGGCACGTTCCACAATGTCTTTTAAAGGATAATTTAAAAAAAGAAAGAAAAAATTACACTCTTATACAGATATAAAATGAACATGTGTTATTAATTTGATTTCAGTCATTATTAATGGGTGACAGTAAGATGATACAACTCTTTTGAAGAAGTCAAAGACAAATGTACATGGAGTAAAGGAATGCTGAGATGAATTTAGAAATAGATGCGAAACAGCCTTTCTCCATGCAGGGCAGTGGGCAAGTCATTGAAGCTCTGTGGAGCAGAATTTATTTTCATGTTTATGAACAGAATTCTATTGCATGGCTCTTGGTTATTTATCACTTACAGAATTGTGAAAACAGCTCATAGGCAAGGAAAGTCCAAATCAGGTAACCCGGAAGAATATGCTCAAAACCAGGGGTTGGCAAACTGTTGTCTCAGAACAAATCCACCTGCCTGTTTTTGTAAATAAAGTTTTACTAAAACAGTCAGACCCACTGTGTGTGGCTGCTTCCATACTACAATGGCAGAGCTGAGCATTTGCAACAATTACTATATGGCTCACAGATACTAAAACATACTATCTGACCCTTTACCAAAAAAGTTTGATGAGCCCTGCTGTAAACAATACATAGTTTTCCGTTGAAACACAATGTTTTCTGTACATGAACAATTGAGTTCCAGAAGAAAAGAATGGAGAGAATAGTATATATATTCAAAAAGAATAATTGATATTTTTTCCAGAATTGAAGCAAAACATGAGTCCTGATGTCAATATTTTACTCTGAGAAACAAGTGGATACTTAAAATTAGATCCACATACAGATACATCCTAGAAAAACTACAGAACACTAACAGATTACAAGAGAAATATGAAGAGAAGAAAAGGTGGTAGAAAAAAGGGCAAATGTTAAATGATAGAAAATAAACTCTAAACTAGAAACAATGGAAATGCTTTACATGTTTTATCTGGTTTGATCTTTATAATTATCCTAGGAGCAGGTACGGAATTTACCACCAGTTTTTACCAATGAAAAATCTGAGATTAAAATCACACAGCTAGTAAGCGATAGAGCTAAGATTTCAGCTCAAGTTTTCTGGCTCTAGAAAGGCTGAGGTCTTGGCAACTCTATTCTATTGCCTTTTGATAAAAAAGGAGTAGCTTTTACTTAAGGGTGAGGAAAACATGATCCTCCATTGAAATACAGAGTTGAGGGGTTAACTAGCTGCTGGGGTTATGTGGAGACCTTTTCAACCAAGAGCGAGCACATGCAAAGACCTCCGGGGTCTGCCTCAGGTCCAGGCACTGAGGGGGCTCCAGTGTGGCTGGAGTATGGTGGGGGGAGGCAGTGGAGGAAGGGGCTGAAAACCAGGTGAGGCTTTGCAGACTGTGCTAAGGGTTTAACATTATTCTAAAAGCAATGCCAAGATATTGAAGTTTTAAAGACAATGAGGGGTGGGTGACTTGATCTGATTTGCATTTTGAAAAGAGCTTTTGGGCTGCAGAGTGACGAGTGGATTGGAGTTGGACCACAATGGCTCTGGAGAGACGAATTAAGAAACTGCTGATATGTAACAGCCAAAACCATTATATGCCCAAAGGGAACTGCTAACCAAATAATGATAAGAGCTTGTGCTAGCCAAACTGGAAGCGGAGGAGTGTAAGACATGGGTGCCATTTTTTAACATATGGAATCTTGGTCCCTTTCCCTGGATCATTCTTTCATTTATATTCTGTGGTGTTTGGCCTTATTAGTAGATGGAATAAATTACTGCTCTGGGTGCCTGAATCCCCAAGGCATTCAAACATGATGCTATAATTGAGTCTCTTTTTGTTCTTCATACATATGTCCTTTGTCCATCTTATCTTCATTAGAGCACTTTTCACCTCTGCCTTCCCAGCTAAAATGAATTACCTGACAATGATGACCTTGTCTTATTTACCTTTACATCCCTCCCCACCCCAGGCCTAAAAGTGCCAACCAAACTTAGCCATTCAATACAAGCTGTCAAATATATGAATGAGATTCAATTATGTGGAACAGATCATTTTATTCTGCCAATTTCAGCAGCTCTCCTCATTTACATGATCACTAGGGAAATTGTTTCTAGAATCATGCTAATTCCCAGACTCCTTAGGAATTAAAATCCCTCTGTCTTGATATATTTATATTTCATAAACCTATCATTAATTTAAATCAATAGTTGTTTATTACTTAGTATATATAGCCATTATAAATGCTTCAAATAACACTTACATGCAATTGAATTTTGCTGTTGTTACTACCTCAATATCTAAATAATAAATTAATAATGACTGTGACCGACAGTGTCTCATAGTGTGGACTCTTGGAACATGAGCTATTCATTTATATTTTCTTCCATCACTTGCTACCTGTGTGACCCAGTCAAGACCTCTCTGAGCCTCAGTTTCCTCTTCTATAAAACAGAGATCATACTATTTATCAACCTTGACAGGCTTTGCAAGGATTAATGAGATAAAAAGTAAAAGTTCCTAGAAGTGTGATCAGCACATAGTAGGTACAAAAATCTTAAATTCTTGCCTATTATTTTTGCACTTCCACCTTTTTCCTATTTTTTACCCTTCATGTCCACATCACCCATAGATTACTTATCTCCTTTTTAATTCTTCTTTTTTGCACTACTCAATCTCTTCTAATATTTGCTCAGATTTTGCCATTTCTGTATCTAGATAAAGTAAAATCAGAAGACCTATACCCCATATGTAAATAGTCTGATTTTGAAAATGTTAAAAAATGCTTCCTGGGCAGGGAACAATTTAAATTGCCCTAAATTTCCCAATCTACCCATCATTCCCTCTTTTCTGCATTGCATGAAAATCTGCAGATGGTATGGAGCTCTTCCCAGCCTCCCATTCCTCTTCTATTGGATACACTGTTATCCATGGAAAGTGGGCAGCACCAGCTTGGAGAAGAGCCGGAACAACAATGCCTTTCATTGCAGGCATTGTTTGTAGCGTTGGCATTTCTGAGTTTAGGATCAGCAGATGCATCATTATTCCCTCAGCGTTCTCCCCACTGGCTCTGCACTTTCTTTAATCACCCACTTTGTGTGGTTCTCCATTCTCCCAGTGTACTTTTAATAGGCTATTATTTTGAGTGCTAGGTGAGAATTTCTTACATTCAAACTCCCAGTAGCAATTTTGTACACCTGTATGTTTCACTTGACAGACGAAAGCTCTTTTAAGGTAAATATTTTAATAAATCAACTCTTCTCTCCTGGGTGGCAACAGTAAATTGAAAGATTACATTAGCAGGCCTAGCCTCTGTATGCAGGTCTCAAACATCTCATTTGGTGTATCATTTAGCTTTGTTCTCCCCGTGTCAGAGTAAGGATTTGGAAGGACCCTTGCCAACTAAGTCAGAATTTGGGAATCTTTCTGACTCCCCTGGAATTTGTGATTTAGCTAACACTACCACGTAAACTTAGGCAAGCCAGAGGGGAAGGAACACTTTATACATCCTGGTAAATGCAAAGAATCAAGAGACACTCTACCAAGGCTGCTAACTCAAATTATCTAGGTAAGGGCTTCTCAAAAGTCAGTGTGTACACAAATCACTTAGAGATTTTGGAAAAATGCACTTTCTGATTCTGTAAGGGTGTGTGTGGGGGCTCAGGTTCTCCATTTCTGATATGCTTCCAAGGAGCTCCTCAGGTGTGGAGGCTGCTGGTCCATAGCCAGAAGATGCCCCTGTCACTGCCCTCTGCACCTTCCCAGTTCTCACCACTTGTTTTGCCACCTGGGTGGTGTCGACAGGCAACTAGATCGGGAAACGTATTAATTTCCCAGGGCTGCCGTAGGAATTACCACACACTGGGTGGCTTTAAACAACAGAACTCGTATTTGCTCACAGTGCTAGAGGCCAGGAGTCTGCAAATAGGGTGCCGGCAGGGCTGTTCTCCCCCAGCGGCTGGGGAAGGCTCCCTGGCCTCGTCCAGCTTCTGGTGGTTGTGGCCGCTCCTTGGCTGGGGGCTGCCCCCCTCCAGGCTCTGCCTCCGTCTTCACATGGCCGTCTCCTCCTCTCCGTGTCTCTCCTCTTTGTCTCTTATGAGGACACTTGCCGCTGGATTTAGAGCCCCCCTGGATAATCCAGGATAATCTCATCTCGAGAGCTTTAACTTAACTACCTGTGCAGAGACTCTTTTCCCGATAAGGTCACATTCCTGGGCTCTAGGGATTGGGAGGTGGACACAGCTTTTGGGGGAACACCATGGGTCTGGATGACCTTCCCAACTTCCTACAATTGTAAATAAGAAAACGGATCACACTATTAATGTAGAATGAAGTAGTACCATAGCAACATCCTGAGAATGTCTTCAGAGGACAAGGGGGAAATTGGGGAGGAGAATATATCCGTGAAAATGTTAAATTAAAGGAACAAAACAAGTTAAGGAGGAAGATGGAGGCAAACCTAAAAGCAATAAGCAGTAGAAGCCAAGGCAGCCCTACAGAAACTGCGAATACGGTGTCTGTCCTGAGTCACTTCCCCAACTTTAACGGGTGCGTGGATCAGCAGGGGATCTTGTGAAAATTCAGAGTCTGAAACAGCAGGCCATGGTGGGGCCTGAGATTCTGCATGCCTAACGAGTTCCCGGTGATGCCGACACAGGAGCAGTAGGTCAGGCTGAGCACAGGTAACAAGCAGCTGTAAAACCAACGCCTGGACTGAGTGTGCATTGCTGGGGAGCAGAGCCATGGGGTCTATGAGCAACTGGAAAGGGTGTGTGTCTCCTTTAGAGCCTCATTACAAAATTCACATCTTCTCACTTTTCAAAAGTATTTTTGTATAAAATCCCCATATTTAGCACTGTTGGCAACTGAGTCTCAAAATTTTATAACAACAAATATTTTATAACAACAAATATTAAAAAATGCTTGTGGTCGTTTAACCTTTGGTGGGCAGGTCTTTTGGGGGCAGGATTTTAGACTCCATCTGGAAGTCCAGCGGTTCTGTGCCTCCGTTTACTCAAGTATCAGATGGCAATTATGGAAAACATTGACAGCCATAAGCTGAAGGCAAAAAGACAAACAATTTCATTTTAAGTCAAACTAGCTTGTATCCTGTTCAGAACGCACCATGTCAGGAAGGAAATGAGACATTCCAAGGGCTATTAACTACTCCACCAGAGATCTTACAGGATCCCTGCCGTGTTATTTAGTGTCAAAGTTTATTTAATTTTGGTGCAGAAGGGCAAATTCACCATGTTCAATGGTCCTCAAACTCATACTGGTTTACGTGAATGTGGTTTAATAACCCGTTGCTAGTATACTATGGTATTAGCTTATAAAACAAATGATGACAAAAGAGCAGAGGTCCTGGAGTAGTTGATTTTTATATATTATGAATGTAAAGAATTTCTTTGTTGTTAGAACTCAAAGTTATCACGGTTTTATCAGCTTGTTTGTTTGATGTACTAAATAAGAGCTGGTTGTGGTGATTAACAGCCTCCCATCTCTCTGGTCATAATCTGCTGTGGGTTTAGATTAATGCATCCTCCTCTGCTGAATCCTCTAAACAGTGTTAGATTGTCTGTAAATGGCTAAATGGTGTAGCTTGGGCATCCCAGAAAGAACACTGCTATCCCTTTGCTCATAAGGTTTGATCTTGAGATGTTAAAAGCTACACACATTGATGTAAACACAATATCCCCAGGGATGTATAATAAACAGTTGCTAGAAATGCAGGAATTATAGCAGCCATTTTGCAACTCTCCATGCTAAAGTGAGAGAGCCATACAAGAATATTTCACTGTAATGGAGTAGAGGGAAGGTGATTTAACTGGCAGAAGAACCAGAACCCTAATATAGCCAGATATTTCATAATAAGGCTTTATTATGTAAAGCTGAAGCCATTCAAAATGTTCCGGAAAAACCTTGCAAAATTATCCCATCCATAACAACGGGAACGTTTGTCCTCTGGGGAGCTCAGACCTAAACAGCTTCAGGATCTGATTTCGTTGAGGCCTTTGTGAACTTTACAAACATGTTACAGAGAGGGGTTGAAATATAGAAAAGGGTTTTGGCCCTTAAAAAAAAAAAAAACCTCTGGTTTTAAAGTAAGAAGTAAAATATAAAATCAGCAAACCCAGGATGGAATCAATGAAATTTGACAAAAACATGCATGAAGGAAAAGGTGGGCCAGAGCACACGATCCTGTTTACCTGCACAGTTCACTCTGATTTGCTAATGCTGGTGGGCTGCTCATTGCACTTAACTGCTAGTGGCTTCTTGGAATTCAGATTTAAGAGTACTGTGATTAAGTAGCAATGTCTGTCTGCCTTGGGCCTGGGAATATGGGATGTAGCATGTGAGCCATGTATTTGTTGTGGATGCTTTACAACAATATCTAAAAGGATTCTTTTACTTGAAACTGTCTAAAGAAAGTTACAAGGATTGATTAACAACGACTGAACCTTCACTATTGAAAGAGAACCAAGTACAATGTATGTATTAAACAAATGACCATAAATATTATACGTAGAAGTCCAACTGACAATAACAAAAACTGATTCTTTACATTGGGAATGTATAAATCTTAGACCGTGGCAAATCCCTTAATGGGAAAATCACCTAGGGGCAGTCCATGAGAGTTACTCCACGAGCATGGTAGTAAAACAATGCCAGATAGGAGAGATGTGAGGAAGCTGAGCCATCAGCTGGGCCCATCCACCTAGCCACCTTGCTCCTCACTGCCAGTGATCATGACGTAGATGTGGACCTTGCAAAAACCTCAGCTGACTGCAGTCTATGAACCCTCAGCGCCACTCTCTAGGTAGGCAGAATGGATCCCCTATGATGCCCACCCTCTAATCCCTATGGCCCTGTGAATATGTTACATTAAATCACAAAGAAATTTTGTTGATGTCATAAAGGTTATGGACCTTAAAATAGGGAAATTATCAAGGTGTAGCCTGTCTAATCACACGAGCCTTAAAAGCAGAGAAACTTCTCTGGAGGCGGAGATCTGTGGCAGAAGGGGCAGGTGGAGAGATTGAAAGCATGAGAGGACTTGCCCCACTGTTGCTGGAGGGGGGCCATGTGGAAAGTATGAGAGGGCATGTGGGCAGCCTCCAGGAGCCTCTTGGTTGTTCAAGGTGAGCCATGAAGGAATGGAGACTTCAGTCCTAAAACCCTAGGAACTGAATTCAGACAACAACCTTGATGAGCCTGAAAACAGACTCTTCCCAAGAGCCTCCAGCTAAAAGGCTAACATCTTGATTTTGGCCTCGTAAGACTCTCAGCAGAAGACCCAGTTGTACCACGCTGTGCCCAGATTCCTGATCCACAGGACTGTGCGATAATGAATAGGTGGCGTTTTTAAGCTACTAAATTAGTGGTAATTTGTTACAGCAGCAATAGAAAACTCATACACTCACAAATAGTTGAAACTTATATGTTACAACCTTGAATGCCAAAGGTCTTATATTAGGGAAAATAATGTCTGTAACTGAGAAACCTTGAATCTTAGTGGCTTAACACATTTTTTTCTCAACCATGTTACAACTAAGTGAAGGTTAAAGACTCTGGGATGGCTTTCCTCAAGGAGTGACTCCAAAGGCTGAGGCCCTCACATCCAGCACTTGGGCTTCTGACTTGCTGAAGAAAAGAAGAGACAGTGCACATGCATCCAGAGGGATTTAAGACCAGACCAATAATGGTGGACATCACTTCCTCCAGCATCTCATTGTCTAGCACCCAGTCACATGACTCTAACCTAACTGCAGGGGAGACTGGGAAATTTAGTTTTTCTTTGTGTACTGGAAGAAGAAATGTGATTGGTGAACATCGAGCCAGCCACTGCCAAAAGTGTATTTTCTGTAGACATTCTTCCTTAACTAGGGAACCAATAAAATACTTAGCTGGATTTGACTAAAGGAATTGATTTTCTTCTGGTTTGTTGGAAGTCCTTTATTTTCCATCATTTTACTTATTCATTATTTTCTAATTTTTGAAAATGTCTCAGGATACTCCATGTCCCTTGCTACTCTATCAATGCTTGGACTGCAGCTGTAACTCATCAGAGCTTTGTTCTGACTAAAGAGTGTTCTTGGCTTCTTTGCCTGCAATTGCTCAAAAATATGTTTTCAATGTCAGCCTTCATCAATTTCTCTTTTAGCTTTCTATGTCTCTGATCTTGTGCTATGATGTGAGATTGTAGACTTACCATTCCCTTTAACCCTGGATTTCCTCCTTCCCCTGCTTTTGATATAAAGAGAACAGCTTCTACACTAGTAAGGCATGAAGTAGCATCCTACTCTACAGATTAGTCCCTGGTTCTATGGCAATCCTCTACCACAATTCTCCTCTTCTCCTTCCTCTTTCTACCCTCCTGCTCCTGATGCAGTTGGCTGGACTTTTTTAGTTGAACACTTTATCCTTTTAAAGAGTAGTCTACAGTAATACCAGAGAACGAGCTTGCCTGGTCCTGGCTTCCCTGAGTTTTAACAATTTAATAGACTTAGCAGGTTGATTGTCTAGTGTGGGGGTTTCTCTACCTCAGCACCAATGGCATTTTGGGTTAAAAAATTATTTGTTGTGGGCATATGCCCTGTGCATTGTAGGAGGTTGAGCAACCTGGACCCTGCCTACTAGTTGCCATGAAGTCTACAATGATGACAAACAAAAATGTCTCCAGACATTGCCAAACGTCCCTGGGGGGTAAAATCATCTCCAGTTGAGAACCACAGGTCTAATGTAAAGTGATCTAGGCCTGTTGGGGTTATTTTCCTTATCTGTGGTCATGGTTTTTGTTTGTTTGTTTGTTTGTTTTAGGAGGTACCGGGGATTGAACCTGGGACCTTGTACATGGCAAACAGGTGCTCAACTCCTGAGCTATATCTGCTCCCTGTGGTCATGTTTATTAAGTAGACCACAATTCTCACTTCAAATGAGCCCCACGAAAGCAGAGAATATTCCAACCTAGATTAGTTTCATGATGAAGGCAAAATAGTTATTCTGTCCACGATGTCCCACGTGTAGTCAGCAGATTGGAAGCCAATGAAGTCTTTTGTCCAACTTTGAAAAACCTAATTAAACAAGCAAATTCAGCTGTAGGATTTGTAGTTGTTGGTGGTCACATCCAACTGCATTGCACTCATAGCCAAAAAGAACATGAACAAAGAAATCCTGATCCTGCCTACAGCACTGAGTTCTGTGAGGCCTGATGTGGCATTGCATCTCCTCTGATACTGTGTCTCATGGTGAGATCCTCACAGTACTTAGTGGCCGAAATGCTCTCGGGTATAAGTTCTTACATTTCTTTACTATGTGTTTGTTTTAATAATATATTGGGGAGGAAACACAACCAGCACATCAAGTTTGAAATACATGTATGTAAAACATGGGCTGATTTAGTGAAAATAATAGGACAGAATATATCCATAGGTATTAGTCTCCCATTGCTGCTATAACAAATTACCATAAATTTAATGGCTTAAAATAATTCAAATTTATTGTCTTAAAATTGATCAGAAGTCCAAAATGGGTCTTACAAGCTCAAATGAAAGTATCAGCAAAACTTCATTCTTTCTGGAGGCCCTGGGGAGAATATTTCTTTGCCTTTTTCCAGCTTCTAGAGGCTACCTGCATTTTGTGGCTCACAGCACCTTCCTCCATCTTCAAAGTGCATCACTCTAACCTCTGCTTCCATCAGCACTTCTTCTTTTCCTGACTTTACCTTCTTACTCACCTCTGATTAGGATCCTTGTAATTACATGGTCCCACCTAGATAATCCAGGATAAATTTTCCATCTCAAGACCCTTAATTTAATCCATCTGCAAAGTCTCTTTTGCAATGTAAAGTAACATGTTTGCAGGTTCCACATGTGAGGATGTGGACATTTTTGGTGGCCAATTATTCAGCCAGCCATAGCATATAAAGGAAAAGGCATAAAGATGACATATGACTGAATGAATGGCATTTGGGAAACCTTGTTATACATTACTATGCAACAAATCACCCCAAAACTTGGTGTCTTAAAAATAACACACGTTTATTATCTCACAGTTTCTGTGGATCAAGAATCATGTGGCAGCTTAGCTGTACCCACTATCTCAGGGTCTCAGGGTTGCAATCAATGTGCTGGCCAGAGCCACAGTCACCTCAAGTTCCCACTGAGATAGGGTCTGCTCCCGAGCACCCTCAGTGGTTGCTGCCAGGGTGCTGTTCTTAGTGGGTTCTTGAACTGAGAGCCTCGGGAATGAGGGGAAAAAACACATAAATACACTTGTATAAACTCAATTAAACCCAAATCTGAGCTCCCAATCTTCAGGGTTTTTGGGAAATTCAATCCCATAAATGTTTGGAGCAGGAATGGAAATCTCTAACCTCTAAATAATGAATCGGATTTGTAAGTTCTGGGTCTTTCTCCTTGACTTTGTCTCCCTCTCCTCCACCCCCCCCCCACTACTCCCCTTTCTTACAACTTTTTGGGTTGCATTCTGATAATCAAGAGTTTTTGAGAAAGCTGTGTTTTACAACTGGCTAATCTATGTCTTGCTTTGTGTGGTGTCTAAAATATTCAACGGGATCTGGCTCTTTTATGAAACCAGATGGTAAAAAGGATCGGAGGATGTTGCTGACACAGTGTGAGGGTCAGTTAATTTCTCTCTCTGTATATTATGATGCACTGGAGATAACCCTAATGAATTTAATTTGGTGACCTTTTGCAGCTGTCAGGTCTCAATAATTTTTACCTGTTTTGAAGTTCCTAAAATTGCCAAGGACATCATTCCATACAGGGTTAGTGAATATGCATAAATCTCTGAGTCTTGGGCAGTGGATTGTGTGGGTGGAAGGGTTATAGAAGACGGGTCGAGTTCTGTGCCCCCTGGAAAGATGGTCTCGGAAGATGAGGTCAAGTCTGAAAATAAACAGTGCTTTGTCCCTTTGCTTTGCTTCATAGTTAATCATAATAACCAATTCTGAAAATTCAAAATGCTTAGAAGAAGAAAATATAATTTTTTCATTTCTCAAAGGGACCGTGGCTTTAAAAAATTATTGGGAATCTCTGTTTTAGCTAGTGATCTTTGATTCCAATGCAAGACATGTTTTGAACCCTTTATTAGTCAGCCAAAGGGGTGCTAATGTGAAATACCAAAAATGGGTTGGTCTTTACAAAGGGTATTTATTTGGGGTAGAAGTCCACAGATGCCAGGCCATAAAGCGTTATGTTTCTCCTCTCACCACAGTCCATTGCCACGTGTTAGAGCAAGACAGCTGCCGGCGTTTGCCAGGGTTCAGGCTTCTGGGGTTCCTCTCTTCCCGGGGCTGCGTTTCTCTCTGGGATTAGCTCCTGTTTCCTCCACAAGGTCAGCTGTAGACGATCAAGCGAACGGCTTGCTTCACTTCTCCTGTGGCCCTCTTTCCAACATCAAAACTGCTTCTCAAAAGACTGCTTCAACTCTGTTCTTTGCCTTGCCTTTTATATTCGATTCCCCACCCAGCAAGGGCTGGGGCTCAACGCCCTAATCATAACCTAATCATGCCCAGATTAACAGATCAGTTTACAAGCATGATCCATTTATATTTTTGGAATTCATAATTACATCAAACTGCCCAACTGCAACAAACCCTTTTTAAATTTAAGGTCAGCACCAAAATGGCAGAACCATTCTAAAACCCTCTGCATGCTTTACTATCTTCCCCATACTCTTTGTGAAGGATTTCAGGTTACAAAATTTATTGAATTTTCTTTGATATAAAAATAAATGTAGAAATTAATATGAGTAAGGCAATGAAAACATTGCATTTTTATTGTGCTCTATATATTTTACTTTTAAAAAAATATTCCTGAGGAATGGCTTCATCGATCACTTTATGAAAATGACTTTCCTGGCAAATCTCAAATCAAGATGGGAGAGCATCTTATTTATTTATAGACTACTCTGTTAAGCATCCCTAGTAAAAAACAGTATTACTGTTTTATACTAATAAATATTGTTTTACCTGAGTGAGACACTTAAAAATCATAACCAAAAAAGATGTGCCCTGGGGTAGGAATATTTTCCTTGAAATAGTGGCTTCTTGTTTTCATTCATAACAACTCATGCATTACATTTTTATCAATGACCAAGTTTCCGTGATTAATCTTGATTTTCCTCAACATTGAGGGCAAACAAAACAAAACAGCCTCCCCAAAACTAAATGTGAGTCGTTGTAGAAAAGAGGAAATCAAGCTCTGGTATCTTATGGGAACCTGTGTTCTACAGGGAAAATGAGTTCTCCAAAATTCACGTGGTCTTGGAAAATTTTAGATGTACATTTTGGATATGAAATTGTAGATTTTAGATTTGGATATGAAATTGTAGATTTTAGACTTCATTTTGGATATGAAAAGTCCAGTGGAAACGCTGCATGAGATTCTTGGGGTAGAGGCCATTTTATTGTCTAAGGACAAGGGATAATTATGTCTTTTCATTCACTGATATCTAACTAGTCTTGTCCTCCGTTTATTTTACTTTTACTTCAATTTTTACCTTTTATTTTTCTTTTGTATTTTGTTTCCTTTCTTCTTTTTTTTTTTCATATCTCCAACCCCACCCTGTGATCCTTGACTAACCAATATATCACAAGGTTTGCAAGCACAGTTTTTAAAAGGAAACGTGAAAATAGGATTCAGTCTCCCAACTGCAAGTCAGGCTGAAGGCTGCTGCCCCAGCCAAACTGCAAGCGCATGTACCCAGCCTTCCTTACCTGCTAGACCCTGGCCCTGCCTTCACAGGTGTTGCCTGGTCTTCAGGGGCTCTCTGAGTTGCATCCTCTGAATAAAGCTTTTAACCTCTATGTGAGTCATTAAATCATGTTTTTTTGATACCAATTCTTTCTCCTTTACTTTCCTTGATCTTGTTTATAGATCTACACTCTATTTCCCTTTCATTTCTTCATGAGCTTAGAAGGACATATGGCTGTAAAACAATAATGACATCTTTCCCCAAATACAATTTAGTTCAATCTATTATTTTCTTACTCATGTAAAACTTAATTTATCAATGTCATATTGCATTCTTAACTCTGACATCTCATTTACAGTGTGGGCTTAGATCCATCTTTCCTGAGCTATCTACTGTTTCTACTGCTGAGTCTTCTTTAAAATACCTATTATCTTCCATATTTTGCTCATATTTTTACAAAATTTGTTGTTTATCTAAAAAAGTGGGATCTGTATATCCGTGCTAAATTATGTTTTTAAAAACTCATTAAAACCTGTATAACGTTAAATATTGAAGAAATTTCTGTCATTTTAATTTATGATTATTTATTTACTACACTCCTGTCTTCCTACTAGAATTTAACTTCCTGTGGGCAGGGACCACAGTACACATCTTTGAATCTTTAGTATCTAGTATGTGGTAGGCATTTTGTTAAAAAAAAATAACTAAATGAATATGAGAAAATTGTTGCAGAAGAATCAGTGTCAGCAGCCCTGAATCAAAGATAAATACTTATTCAGGGCTTACAATGTGCACTTCACATGAGCTAATTCATTTATCCTGCAACAAACTTGGGAGGTAGGATCTATAACATTATCCCCGTGTACTGATAAATAAGTCACAGCTAGTAAGTGGCGAAGCCAGGATTAACCTGGATCTTAACTGCTGTGCTCTACTGTTTCTAAGTAAAACTGGGCCTGGTGTTTCCATTCTTTGGTAGCAGGCTGTGACCCAAGGGTGCCACCTATTCAAGGGGAAATTCACCAACTATTTGACCTGCTGTACCTTCTCCAAATTTCAGAAACAACCTGGATTTTTTTCTTTTTTTATGAGGGAGAGGGAGAGAGGGGGGGGGAAGAGAGAGAGCAAGAATATATGTGATGTTTGTGTGTCTCACACGCATAGTTAGGCACAGCCCACCTTAGAGATCTGGTTAACCAGCACAAGCTCCCTAAGATCTAAAAGTGGTGGGCAATCAGAGAATGAACTGACTTAACGTGTTCTTTCATTCTGGTGCCCTTTCTCCATCTACTTTCTTGTGTGCTCATGGAATGGTGGGGCACTCCATCCTATGGGGATCTCCTTCTACATCTTTTTAGCTGGGGACTTTGAGATTTATATAGCAACCCAACATGAAGCCAGAGGAGATGAAGGATATAACTAAGGGTATACGATATCTGTGCACCCAGTTGTCTGTTATTCTGCAGTTAAGTATTATCACCTGTTGCAACCTGGTGCTGTTCTAGGAGCTGCGGATAAAGTAGTGAACAGAATGAAGCGCTGGCTTTCATGTTGCTTCCATTGCAAGGGAGAGAGACACAAAATCAATAGTAAACATGTGTCTGTACTATACTATAGTTATGCCCTGTCTCCATCTATATCCACATCTATGTCTATGTTTATGTCCATGTCTATATCTAGCTCCATCTCTATATCTATAGTAGGTCAATTGGTGGTAGCAGGAGTAAAGGTCAAAGATAAAGCAGGGAAGGGAGATAGACTATGCCTGGGGTGAAGACTGTTATTCTGAATAGGCTTGAAAGGGGAGTCCTCATTAAGACAATGTCATGCGGGGAGTGGATATGGCTCAAGTGACTGGGCTCCCATCTACCATATGGGAGGTCCTGGGTTCAATTCCCAGGGCCTCTTGGTAAAGGCAAGCTGGCCCGTGCAGAGAGCTGACCCACGCGAAGAGCTGGCCTGTGCAGAGTGCTGATGCAACAAGATGATGCAACAAGAAAGAGACAGAGGAAAAAGACAATGAGAGACACAACAAACCAGGGAGCTGAGGTGGCTCAAGTGACTGAGTACCTCTCTTCCATGTTGGAAGTTCCCAGGATCAGTTCCTGGGACCTCCTAAAGAGAAGACAAGAAAAAAGATAAGCAGACACAGAAGAATGTGCAGTGAATGGACACAGAAAGCAAACAATGAGCACAAGCAGCAAGGGGGGTTGTGTGTAAATAAAATAATAATAAGTAAAAATCAATCAATCAATCAATCAATCAAATAAATGATGATGGCATGGGCTGAGACCTGAAGGAAGTGAGAGAGTCCGTCACACATAGGGCCTGAAATAAGTGAGGGAATCAGTTGTAGAAACAAGGAAGAAGAGCAATCAAAGCAGAGGGATTTGCAAGTTCAAAGGGCTTGATGTAGGAGTGTGTCTGGTGTGTTTAAGGAGCAAAGTGAGGTTTACATGACCAGAGGGGAGTAAATGAATTGGCGAATGCACACGAGATGAGATAAAAAAAGTGGTGGTGGTCCAGATCACACAGGGCTTTGAAGGTCTTTCTAAGACTTGACTCTTTCCATTGGGTGCTTTTGAGCAGAGCAGTGACTTTATTGGATTTGCGTTTTTAAAGGATCCATCTGTTGCCCGTCGTGTGTGGAAGGGGGAGAAGGCAGAACTGCTGGTGGGTTGTTTCAGTCATTCAAGGGAAAGGTTATGCTGCGTTGGACCAGGATGGTAGCAGTGGAGGTGATGAGAAGTAGTTGAGGAAACGGGAATGGGTGTAACTTGAAGGATTGGATATGGAGCATAAGAAAAACTTTTTTTTCTGTGTGGTGAAGCAACTGGAATGATGAAGTTGTCACTTACTGAGAAGGGGAAGACTGCAGGAGGAGTAGCTTTGTGGGGAAGGCCAGGAATTGGATTTGAACAAGTTAAATTTGAGATCCCAACTAAACTTCCCACATGGAGATCTTGGGTAGGTGGTTGGTTGTACACATCTTCATTCCAAGAAAAAAGGTCTAGGCCAGAAATCTAACTGGGAATACGTAGATTCTATTTAAGATTCTGAGACTTGCTGAGATCACTTTGGCTTCACTGTAGAGAATGAGTCTACAGACTAGGAGCTGTGGTCCACTAACATTAGAAGTGAGGGAGATTAAGTGTCCTTCACAAAGGACAATGAGAATGAATGGCCATTGAGAAAGAAGGAAAAACAGTGGAGAACATGCCCCAAGCAAAGAAAGTGTTTCAAGGAAGGCGGGGTGAAAATCTGCCTTTGTGACTTTCTCCTGGAGGCCATTGTATTAGAAACACAGGTTGAGGAAAAAATCCAAGAGAATCGAGTGGCCTGTTCGTAATTAATTACTTCCTATACAAGAAAAATGATCTTGGGTTGCAAGCCAACATGGTGGCTGACATGGTTAGAATAACTGCCTTTCTGGCCTCTGTAGACAACTACAGCTGTAGATAGTTCTCTGGCCATGGCCATGACCCATGACTGGGACCAGGACCATAAGGATCACTGTATCGTATTTGTATTTATTATATAGAGAAGTGCCAGGTCTTAGTCACCAGGAACTATATAGAAGACTGTTTTCACAGTTTGAATATGGTAACTAACAAGTTACTTAAAGGGCTCTCCTGATCACTCACAATATTTTCCCAAGACCATTTTCTAGGATGCTTATCAAAATCCCGACTACCACACATTAGTTCATTTCAGATATCCTTCTTGTCCAGC
Organism: Cabassous unicinctus; assembly: GCA_029593785.1. Classification (NCBI taxonomy): domain Eukaryota; kingdom Metazoa; phylum Chordata; class Mammalia; order Cingulata; family Chlamyphoridae; genus Cabassous; species Cabassous unicinctus. The sequence goes on from JAQZBX010021564.1 coordinate 17,891, forward strand.
GATGTACCTGGCTTGGGGTACATAAGTGAAGGAGTGAAAGATAGATAAAGGTTGACTTTAATTTTGGTTTAAGCTGTATAGATAGTGTTCAGTGAGGGAACGTTAGATAAGTTTTTGTTGAATTTTATTGACTGAAAGGCAAAAAAAAAAAAAAAAAATGAGGATGCTACAAGCCATCTAAGTGTGCTAGTTTTCTATACCTCAATGTGGAAAAAAGCAAACAAAACCTGGAGGGCCCTTAATCAAGACCTCTATCATCATTTGTGATGCTTTCAAGATATGTCAAAATGTTTTCCTTATCAATTTTTTCTGAAGTGATAAATACATTTTTCTTATAAAAATAATGTTAAAAATCATTGAATGTTTTAAACAGCATTGTAGAATAGAAAAATAGCCCTGTTCCTTAGGCACAAATGATTTTCAATTCTATACAGAGAAGCTTTTCACATCCTGACACCCAGAAAATGGATGATTCCAAATAGCACATAGAATTGTGCTGTAGGGCTGCTCGAAGCTCCTTGGATCTCGTAACCATCCCAAACCATTTTATCAGCTCCATGACAATACACAAGTCAATAATAAAGGGGGTGATTCAGTGGCCAATCCAAATCCAAATGACAGTGGCCTTAAAAACAAACAGCCCAATCAAAGTGACACTGATGCTGCTTTGAAACAATAAATATTAGCACTGTCACCGCCTAACTGCGTCAAAGTGCCATATACTCTCTGACTGTCACCTTAGAAAACCTCTGAAGGAAGGTGAGGAACGTGCCCCACAGATTCCATTTTAGTTGAAGCTGTCACCTCAAGTTGTCTTGAACTTCAACTTGGTCTCCACTTGGCAAGAACTTTGGTTATTTTAAATTGAAAGAGGATTTTTCATTTCTCCATCATATCACTCTGATCCTCTACATCTACACATTTAGGGAGTGAAGTATGTCCTGAAAAACAACACGATCTTGGGTTGCAGGCCAGCACACTGGCTGGCATGTTTAGAGTATACTTCTAGCTTCATCTCTGTTCTATTCTCCTCTTCTCAACCTCTAAGTTTGAGGCAAAACCTTTTTGTTTCCCCCTTTTTTCTTAAGTTCAACTAAAATCAATTAGGAAAAGCAATGGTAAACTTTGGTCAGAGTGGGTTGAAATGATTAAACTAGTCCTATATTCTGATAAGAATGAAATTATACAGGAATAAAAAGAGAAGATTAAAATATAAGATTAAAAACTTAATCTTTATTTCATACAATGCAAGGTGTTTGTGGTGTGGTGATGTATGGTAACCCTGTATGCTGTTATGGATGTTTGTTTTTGTAAGTTCACAACTTTTACTATATACTTATTGTTTATGTTCATATATAAATGATATACTTCAACAAAATGTTTTTAAAATGAAAAAAAATTTACAAAAGAAAAAACATATGAGATTAAAAGCTTAATTTCAGTTTTACAGATGGTGTTTCTTCTTCTCCATTGCATCAAAATTCTTTCATTCCTTATTTAATTATTTATTTTATCATGTATTCCAGCTAGTGCTTTAGTTACTAGGGATAAGGACATAGTAAGGCATCTTTTCTGACTTAATATTAGGATTTAACCAGGGAGACAGATACATGAATAACTGGCTATAGAACCAGGCAAAATAAGATAAATTCTTATACCAACATAAGCAGCAGAGTGTGTTGTTGAAGAAAAAGTACCTAATTCCAACTGTCTTCCCCATAATGGAAAACACCAATAGTCACAACAATTTCACATAATATTCTTTGCACTCATTTTTCTGGAAACTGACTCTGCAAGTAGTAGTTACCTACAGAGAGAATATTCAGTTTCCTGGACCCTGGTTGCTTTGTTTAGAAGCCTAACCTGAGTCAAGTACCTCTTGACTTTTGAAGCTGGAATCTTCTAAATCCTTTTAGGTCCATGGTCACAAATGAAAGGTACAGCAACAAGCATCTCTCACAAAAAATAAAACACACTTACCAGAAGATCTGGTGTCAATGTGGCTTCAAGGAGAAATGCAAAGTTCAGCCTGGATGTTGGTGAACTTTGGACTTGCAGACTGGAAGGGGAAGGAATAGTGATAGCGTCTTCCCAACACACTCTCTCCTCCATGGATGTTTAACTGATAGACTTGTTGTGGAATGGAGTTTGTTCTCAGTGAAAATTTTTTAATAGATACAACCTAAAACTTCCCCTTTTAACCAAATTCAAATATATATTTCAGGGTTGTTAATTAAATTCACAATGTGGTACTACCGTCACCACCATCCATTACTATAATGTTTCCATTGTCCCAAATAGAAACTCTGTACCTTTTAAGTCGGGAATAGCAAGTTACGGAATTGTTTTAAATCTATTCTGTGGGCTTACTCTCTTTATTTCGTAGGGGAAGCAGAATAATATTAAGCCTTGACTTAAGATCCAATTCTCATACATTTTAAGACTTTAAAACTTAAAAATGCAGTGTAATATATAGAGGTTGAGATTTCATTGCCCCTTGCTATCTTCTCTGTGTTTTCATCAGATACTATAGTCAGTCCCTTACCAAACTGTTTAAACAAGATTTGTCTTTAGACTGTTCTCACAGGAAAAAAACCCTCACTATGACTAGAGTAGGAACTGCATAATAATGCAGATTTCCACCCCTAAGTGGAGTAAAAAGCCTCAGGGCATGCAACATGCAAGCAAACATTTAATATTGATGTAAATCAGAGCCAAAGCTGATGGTGTGGGGCAAATTCTTTCTGGATTCAATTCATCTCTAATTACATTCCCTTGGATCCCAATTTTACATGGCACACCATTGAAAAAGCCGAGGTACACATGTTTCAAACTAATGAATAATTACATATAAAGCTTTTGCAGTAGTAAGACTTGTTTCCTGCCAACTCTAAAGAGCTTTACAATTTTTAAATTATGTGTTTATTTTTGAAAATAAATAAAACTAAATGATGATTTTTGGAATAGGAGATTATGGCAGGACGGAAGGGGAGGAAACGCAAAATGGGAATTTTAGAAGGCTCAAGGTCCTCAATCAAAAGGACCAATACTCTCCAGAGATTTTCAATGTTATACATAACTACTGACAGTACAAAGAATAGCTTGCAGTGGCTTTAAACCCAGCCTAAACGCCTTGAGACCCTCCCTTCAAAGCATCCAATGTAAAGCTAAAACCTAAAGATAACTCGCAAAATGCAGTTTCATTATAATACAAGCAAATATATCTAATATATAGCTTATAGAAAGAAAATATAGCTTATAGAAAGAAAAAGCAAACTTTAGATGGAAAAGTGAAACTCAGAGGAGGGAGTCAGAGTTTAGTGTCACAATAGTTCTGAACCCCAAAGTATTCAGTTTCCTTTGATATGAATCCCGTGTTAGAAAACTGGGCGTTAGTGATTAGCAACAGAGGACTCTTTAACAGCTGTGCATGGAGCTTCTTCTTGCAGACCTTATATGATTTGCTCTCACAAAAAGCAATGTTGTAGTTATCATTATCCTGATTAAAAGAGGAGAAAAGGGCTTTAGTGATACTAATAGGTAGCCCACACCATCCAGGTATTTCCAACTCCGTACTCTTTGTATGTACTGCTGAAATCACCACATACCTACTATGAGAGTGGAAGGACTTTGGGTAATTCTGTAAATTAACTTCCTCGGGGTGGACCGCTATGTCCTTCTCATATTTAATTCTTTTTAATTCGACTTACCAAACTGCTGAAACATTACTGGGGGAGGATAGGCAACAATTTGTCTTTAGTCTTTTCTTGTCGAAGAAACCTTGAGCCAGTAATATAGAAAAATGCAGATTTTCTCCTCACAATGGAATATACAAAGTGGACCTGCAGTGAGGTCCTAGATCTAGGGATCAACTAATTGTACAAAAATTGCAATGACTGATTAGCAAGTAATATACTAGATTTTCTTTAATGGTTCTAACGATGTTGGGAGCCTTCATGGTTTTGGCTGCTCACTATCTAATTCCACCACCACTTCCGCTTTCTGGTGGGGTAAGACAGCATGGCTTCCCTTTGGGGAATTACTGATGAAGTTGGAAATGAAGATATCCTGATCTTCCTTAGCCAAGTGGGGGGCCCATGTCCCAAATCTGGTCTCTCATATTGTTTATACATGGACGTTGATTCTTGAATGGAGTTGAACAAGGATGAGGAAAACAAATATTTGGAGGGATTTTTCCCAGTAGCTGGGCCCAGATGTTGTTGTGTCAGTTTGTTCTCCTTTCAAGTCAGGTCCTTCAGCTCTTCAATGAGTGTGATCATGTCTTATCTTGAATTTACAGCCCTGTGATGGAGGCAGCAATGGGCATTTTAGTTTCGATATCACCACTTCCACGAAGCTGTCCTTGATTACCCTTTTAGAAGTAGCCACCCCCCCCCAGTTACTCTCTTTATAGTATGCTATTTTAATATTCTTCATAGTTATTGCTATCTGACATTATCTGGTTTTGCGTCTTCATAATATGTCGGAGCAGATAGGCTGCCTGGAGTTTCCTGAGTTTGCTGCCAGCTGCAGCAGAGCAGGAGATGGAGAATGTTTCCCATGTGCCCGAGAGTGGAAATAACTTGGTTTAAGGACAGCCAGAGGATGTGAAGGGGTCTCACAGTCGGGAAGAGAGGAGTGCAGCAGGGCTTCGGGCACCACCACCGAAAGGCCAGATGGGAGCAGGGGCGTCTGCAGATGCCAAGGTGGAAGGCAGGAAGCCCACGCAGAACTAGATGGCTGCCTCACCCCTCTGCATCCGTCTCCTGTGACTGCCCTAATGAATTGCCACACACTTGGTGGCTTAACACAACGGAAGTTCACTCTTTCACAGCTCTGGAGGCTACACGCCTGAAATCAAGATGTAGACAGTCTGTCCTAGACTCCAGGGAAGAAACCTCCCTTGCATCTTTTAGTTTCCCGTGGTAGCCGGCAGTCTTTGCTGTCCCTTGGTTTGTCGCTGAGCCTCTAATCCCTGCCTCCCTCATCACATGGCCTTCTTCCTTGTGTCTGTGTGTGTCCTCTCCTCTTCTCGTAAGGGTGCCAGTCATTCAATTAAGAGTCCACCCTAAGCCAGTGTGGCCCCATCTTAACTGCATCTGCAAAGACCCTTTTTTCCAAATAAGGCCACATTCTGCCCTTCTGGGTGGACATGAAATTTGGGGGACACTATTAACACACTATGTCCTTCAGTTGCTGCCTTGACTCTAGGTGTGACCCTTGCAGAAATAAGACACACTCTGAGAAAAGAGTACATTCGAGTTTGTAGACTGAGATTTGTTGCCAATAAACATGACTGTGAACCCCTCAAGAAAGAGAGAAAAGAAAACTATAAGATGCATCTCTGCTAAGCCCCATCCCCTAGAGATAACTACTAGCACCATTTTGGGGTATCTTTCCAAACATTTTCCTAAGATTATGCCAACACAGATAGGTAGCGATTTAGATATAGACATAGGTATGTACAAATGGAATAACACCATATGTACTATTCAGCGTCAATTTCCGGGCACAGCAAACAGCGTTCTTGAACTTGAGGAAATGAAATATGTCAGTCATTAGTAGGTTGACATCAGACACCCTCAATTAGAAAGAACACGTGTATTTTCTTTTTCCACGTAGTTTTGAGACTTCGGAGCCAAATTGCTCACAGCAATCAGGAGGCCAGAAGGGCAAGGCAGATGGTTCTTTCATGAGTGGGTTCCTTGACAGGGAGAATGGCAAATGCATGAAAAAAATCAAAGATACTTAGGAAGCAGGCTTTGGGATATTTAACCTACTTATTAGAAGGTTATTTTCTGATTCAATTATAATTAGAGAGCTGTAAACCAAAGCAGAGTAATTAAAACCCCCAGTTTTATTTTTCTCTAAGAGCTTTTGGTGTGAAAAGCCTGAACAATGCTTTATTCTTTTTTTTCACAAAATCTATCAGCTGTTTTAAATTTAAGCCCGAGGTGCACCTTGGGAAATACTCAAAGTGCTTTACCTGCAATCGTCAAGTGCCAGCTATACAAAAGTTTACACAATCCTTTCAGAGAGGTTTTGACTGTCAAATGAAATGTCTGAGAGTATCAGAGGAAATAAGGTGATTATCCTGGTGTTTATTTGGCTGGAAATTTTAGGTTATCATTCATGTTATTTTTTTTTTTTCATGACCAAATACGTTTGACTGATGTTTTCAGAGTTGAGAGTAAAATTTAATGAATGTATTTTCTTGAATAGGGCTAAATTTAAGAGAGCCATGATTGTGCACGAGATGTGTTTAATTGGCTTGGCTATATTACATAAACCCCAAATATACCAAAGCATGTATATGTGTGCATATATTTGTAGAAATAAATGTCCCAGTTTTATCAAGCTAGATATTTATATACATTCATAATGGCAATAAATAATTTAAATGACATTCTAAAATCCATGTCTACACTCTATGTATAGTCATACAATTAACATTAATTTATGTTATTACAATTAGTCAAATTTCTAAGGATTTAATATATAGTTGAGGTAGCAAATACTATGTGTATACCAGAGCTAGATTGAGAAAAACTAAAATATACATTTCCCATTTTTATATTAGGGAGGAAATAGAGTTGATTCACTTCATCTTTCTCTTTTATAATCTAAAAGATAATAAACATAGCACAAATCAACCAAGGGGTGTTGATGGGGAAGTAAAGGGAAAGAATGAGTGATGGTTGAACTCACAATTCATGTAGATCCTGGATGACATCACATAATGCAGTAGAAAACACAGTGCTGACCCAATCTTAGATACTGACGAAGGAAGTAAGACTTACAAAGCAGTGCATGGACAGAACTGAAACTCCCTTTGGTGCAGAGATGGAAGACTGATTATGGAAGAAAGCATAAAAAGTTGTTTCAGACAACTGAGGGAAAGGACAGGAAACTCTAGCAGAATCAAACTGGACGGGCCCAAGAAGTGTCAGCATGGCTTTCTGGAAGCACTGGACTTTTGATGGACTGAATGAGCTTATTGCTTTTATAAAGATATTATTCTCTTAGAGCTTTCTCCTGATTTTATAAATAAATAAATTCCTAATATAAACAGTCAATCTGGAAGCACTAATTGCGTAAACTACAAGAAAATTAGCATAACAGTAAGCAAAAAGGTACAAAAAAGTATCAAAAAAGGTTGCTATCCTTAAGGAAGTGATAATGAAATGGGAAGACATATCATCTGCATAGTCAGTATCTTATACAGCAAGTTACTGGCATGTAATAAACCCTTAATAAATTCTGTTGTTAATGATAGTGTTTGCATTTTTTAATATCTTATGTCTGTATTAGCACACATGAAATTGACTGATTTTTTTGGTCCCTTCTTATCTCCTATTAGAAATCGTGCAATCTTGGAGGTTGGGGTGAAGGTGACCATCCCTGAAAGTGAAATCATTCCTTCCTCTATAAAGAGTAGAGATTAGGTTGAAGATTGAGATTTTCTTGTTCTGAAGGAGGAATTGGTATTTTCTAAAATTTTGAAGTTAGATTTTAATGTGTCAACGATGGACTCTCTACTTGATAGAGTAAAGGTAAAGAAAATAATGGAGATTATGGTATGGAGGGTAAATAGGTGTCAGGCAGAAAGTTCTAGAAAGTTGAGGGAGATGGGAAACAGAAAGGACACTGAAACCACCTAAGCTGGGTGGAGGTTACCAGCTAGAAGGTGCTAGGAACTTAACCAAGGAAAAGAATGCTCTTATGGATGCTTTCAGGCCAGCATCCCATTCTCACTGGAAAGGGGACTATGCCATTTGTACTAAGCAGTTGACCCAGAAGCAATGCCCATCCATGAAATGTGCCTCACTACAGCACCTCTACTAAGATAACTACATGGTCAAGGAAGGCCACTGAGCATGCAGGATGGTGGTGGGGAGGAGCCCCCAAATCTTGAATTAAGGAATTACAGACCATATTGAACTACTCTAAGCTGGGAGAGTGCAAAGAAGGCATTGCTGATACAGTGATATAGTAATATTTAAACCACATTTAGAAAGATACTGATTTTCTTATACAGACAAAGGCAGTTAAATAAAAATGATCTATTAAGAAAAAATAAAATTTTATTATAGCCTTGAAGAGTATTATAAAAAGTCTATTTAAAGAATAAGGTGAGAGGATTTTTCAGAAGTGGAAATGCCATTAGCAAAGGCAGAGGGCTAGAATGTGCTAAAATGAGAATGGACCGTAAGGAACTCAGCTAGAGATAACTAGAAAGGTTGAAGAAACGTTGGAAAGGAGGGTAGGATCAATAAACCAAGAAGAGGAATCTGGGGTCATGCATAAGCATGTCAAAGGGAAACGTAATAGTTTACCATGTAAGTATTTGTATGCATTTTTATAATATCTGCCATCCTTTGCGGTATTCAGACCCCATTTAGACAATGCCGTGAGCAAAAGAGATATTCATAGGTATAAGCTCTTGGTGGAAACTATCTAAGATATGGGTTTTTGTGTTATCTGTCAAATAACCCACAAATTTATTTGATAAACACACCATGATTCAAGGATTCTGGTCTTGAATTTACAGAACAAAGACATTTGTTTCCTTTGAAAAGAAAAGTCTTTGGGGGGACTAGTTATGGAAAATACTGGGGATCTGCCAGATATGTGAATATTTTAATCTCAAACAAGATGCACAGGTGTGGAATCTGAATTTTTGCTAAATGTAGAGTGGTAAAACCTGAAGTCAAAACAGTTAGTATCATCATAGAACATTCTAAGTGATCAATGTAACTCAAATCAAGCAAAAACTCTTCTATAAGAGTTCTTCTAAACCCAGGACACATGAGAATCCAAGAGGGAAAAAAAGGCCAAATAGCTCTACTAAATATAAGTTCACAATTAAGAAATTGCAAATTGTATGAGCTCACAATTGCAAATTGTATGAGGAAATCATCCACCATGAAGGGTCAACAGACACATCTAAGAGGAGAATTTGCACCTCCATAGGACGTAAAATATTAACCTAAAAAAATATGTTCAAAATGATATTATTCCATACATTTAAAGTTCAAACACAGGCAAACGAACGTATGAGGGAAGAAGTCAAAGTAAAGCCTCCCTCTGGGAAAGTGAGAGAGGTCAATGATTAGAGAGGCACAGTGGGGGCTTCTGAGATGCAAGTAATGTTCTGTTCCTTGATATGGGTGCTGGTTTCGACAGGTATGTTTGCATGTGAAAATATATTTAGCTACACAATTATGCTTTGTGTTAGTTTCTGTTTGTATGTTACACATAATAGTTTATTGTAAAAACAGGAATAAAAGCAAAAAGTCATTTTCAGATGAACATAGATTAAACATTTAGGTTTAGTCTGAAAAAGCTATTAAAGATATGCTTCAGAGAGAAGAAAACTGAATCCAGAAGGAACACATTGCGTGCAATAAACAACAGTGAATATGAAAAGATGATCAACATCAATAGTCATTAGAAAAAAATGCAAATCAAAATCATAATAAGTGCCACTTTGTACTCACCAGGATGGCTATAATAAAATAGATGATAATAACAAGTGTTGGCGAGGATGTAGAGAAATTTGAACCATGATACATTGCTTATGGGAATGTAAAATGGTACAGCTGCTTTGGAAAACAGTCTGGCAGTTCCTCAAAAAGTTGAACATTTTTTTTTCAATATGGCTTAGCAGTTCCACTCCTAGGTATCTGCACAAGAGCATTGAACACATATGTTCATACAAAAACTTGTATGTGAATATTTATAGCAGCATTATTCACAATAGTCAAAAAGTAGAGACAACCCAAATGACCATCAACTCACAAATGGATCAACAAAATGTGGTATATGTATGCAAGGGAATATTATTTGGCAATCAAAAGGAACATATGGGTGACACATAGATGAACCTTGAAAATATTATATAAATGAAAGAAGTCAGACACAAAAGGTCACATGTTGTTTGATTCCATTTTTATGAAATATGTAGAACAGGCAAATCCATGGAGTCAGAAAGTAGACTAGTAGCTGCCAGGAGTTGGGGAGAGGAGGAATGGGGAGTGACACTGCTAAGGATACATGGTTGCTTTTTAGGGTGATGAAAATGTTCTGGAATTAGATTGCCATGATGGTTGCACAAATTTGTGAATATACTAAAACCCATTGAATTGTATATTTTAAAAGGGTGAATTTTATCATATGTTAATCATATTTCAATAAAATATAATGACTGATGAGGATTCAAAAAAGTGATATGCAAAGAAATTGATATAATGTTGGTAAATACAAATAATCACTGTACAAATGTAATAGGAATATTGATAAATCACTAACAGGGAAGATGAGATGATAGGGAACCAGCCACTTGCATTTGTAACTAGTTTATGATGCCTTTTTAGGAGATTATGGCTCTTGTGTTAATCTTCAAGATGTATGAGATTCCCTAAGGTGGGTAGTTTATGGTAGAAATTATTGAAGATCTTTCATTTCTATGTTGCTGTTAGGTTGGCTCCCCAGCATATAGTAAACATATTTCTGCAGATGTGCTTCCATTTTTGGAAATACTTTGGAACTAGTCACTTGTTTATTGGGAGGTTACCTCTACTGCCCTTTGTTTTGTAGCTCTTGGGATGGTTCAGTTCAGATTTTCTTCTCTGGGATGGTTAAAGGAGATACTCCAGAGCAGCTAAGCAGAACTCAGTGTCGATCTTTTCCTTATGATGCATGAATTTAGAGGAAGGGAATGGAGTCCAGCTATTCCAGTAAAGTGATAAGCAGAAAAGGGGTGTTAGTAACATGACTTGCTATTTTTAAAATGCCCCTTGCTTACCCCAAAGCAAAATGAATTGCTTTTGGGATATTTTGTGATATTTTTTCCCAATAGTTTGGGTTGTGCTCCCCTAATTTCAAGAATGTATCTTAGGGTGATATATATATAGTAATAATATAGTGATTATATACATATATACATATAAATATGTAATAGACATGCATTATTCTCATTGACCAATATTCAATATTTCAAGGTGTTGTGTACACTTAGGGCACATTTTAAAAATAAAAATAAAGCAATATTCCAATAATATTCTTAATAATTTGGAACATTTTTGACTGATTTCTTATTAGATCTTTTAGATCCTTATTGTTTTTACTGTATTATATTGCTGATGTAGTAATTTAGATGGAGTTGGATAAAACTCTTCTGGCTACTTCTCGTTCTCATGTGCTTGCATCCTTAGCATTATCTTCAGTTTATTGTCTCTTTGTATAAATATTAGTAAGCCACTTGCCCATTTGGGGAGGAGTTAGTTTAATTAAACTCTGAAATATCAAGCAGACATTCAAAGGTTTCAGTAAATTACACTGCAAGTCCAGCCTCCCCTGGCAACTCCTCTGTATGGTAGGATCTGTGTTATTTCTTTGGGATACCTAGAGAATCATACAGGACATGGCACCATCTGATTTACAGACCAAGAGAAGGTATCAATATCTCTCTGTATTACTGAATGTTACTAAAATCAATTCCTTTCTTATTTCTTAGAAATAATTATTATAAATAGGGGTTTAAATACTTTTTACCCCATGCTCATATAACTCATTTGCACATCCAAATTTGTAGACTATGGGTCCAATATGACAGTAATACAGTAAGCTATGTTGAGATGCATCTTAGCATACCATGATGGCAAAAACCTGGTGGTCCTCAAGCTCCATCTGCCGATAGTCAGATTTTGTGTGATTCAAATAATGCATTAAAACTTTGAGTCAAAATTTTAATATATACAAGATTTGGCAATAATGGGCTTACATATCCACATGGTACCTATTGACTGGAGATGAGTTGTAACAGCTCTATTTCTTTATTTGTTTATTTCTTTTTTTATTTGTTAAGATTGCCAAATGGTTTTCTTATGGAGGGCATACAAATCTTTATACATTTCAAGGAAGACATTCAGACATCACAAAAGAGCAAATGGACATAAAACCTTAATATGCAAAATTCCAATTCACAATGAGAAAATAAATATAGAAACATTTTTGAACTACGTAGAAATTGCTCTATCACCTTTCAGGCTAATTAATGTTTTTTATCTAGAGTCCAAATTTTAGGAAAAACAGAGAAAATGAAGAAACATTTCCATTTCCCACAGCTCTAGATTTCATTTTCAATCAGCAATGACATGATAATTTTGAAGGAAATAAAGAGCAACAGATGCAAAGGTCATGATCACCACCTAAGGAATAAGCTCTTCCGCTTTTCATCAGGAGTTGGAGGACTTCACTATGGTTCTCGGCATAGTTTCAAGTCTGGGAAGTGGGGCTGAGAGAGGTTGTCCATGCTCAGTTATCTAGAAGCCCTTCCTAGGCAGGACATTACCCTCTCCAGGCCACCAACCTCCCTGCCACTCACCCTTAGGACCCTGATGGCATTGGTGTACGGATGTGGCTCAAGCAGTTGAACGCCCGCTTCCCACATGGGAGGTCCCGGGTTTGGGACGTCCTGAAAAAACAAAAACAAAACAACAAGCAGAACAAATGAGAAAACCAACACAGGGAAGCTAATGTGGCTCAGTGATTGAGCCCTGGCTTCCCACATATGAGTTCCCAGGTTCAACCCCTGGGCCCCTGTACCTCAAAAAAAAAAAAAAAAAAAGTCTGTAGATTGAAGCAACTGTGAGCTAGAATCTTGAATCTTGATTCCATCTACTAAGTGCATGATTTTCCATATTCATAAAACAGAAATAGTAATAGTATCTGTTTTTCAGGATTGTAAGGATCATTTTTGAAGAGTTCCTACAGAGGTTGGCCAACTTTTTCTGTAAAGGGCCAGGTAGTAAATATTTCCAGCTTTGTGGATCATGCACATCTGAAGCAATTACGCAAACTAGCTAGAAAGCGGTTATAGACAATAAGTAATCAGATAAGCTTAGCTATGTTACAATAAAGCTTTGTTTACAAAACCAGGTGGTGGGCTGAATTTGGCCCATAGTTTGCCCACCTCTGGTCTATGACAATACCTAGAGCAATACACTTAGCACTGTGCTTGGTGGCAAATAAGTGAGAGAGGTAGTCAGAAATCAAGGCCAGCAGCTCAAGAGCAAACTCTGAATGCCCTCCCCCTTCCCCTCGACTGTTTTTACTTTATGGTGTTTTCTTAACTTTCTACTTTCCTACTTTCATGGGGTAGAGAACAAAGATTGGGTTGTGGAGACAAACAGACCCAGGTCAACCCAGAGTCTATCATTTTTGTTTTATTCTTTAAATATTTGTTGAGCACATATTTTGTTCTAGGCTCAAGATATGGATTCTTGAGGACACTACTTAATCTCCCTGTGCCTCTGTTTCCTTATATGGGAACCAGGAATAAGCTGGGTGAGGGCAGGGTTTGCTCTATTCCTAGATATCCAAACAGTGCTTGAAACATTGTAGGATCTGAAAATATTTGCTAAATGCAAAGATTTTACTTCATATATTATTGTCAATAGTAAATAAAACAATGCATGTACATCATTTAACACAGCAAAGAGTCAATGCTCAAAAATGTCAATTGCTCTTCCTACATTCCTGAGAGATGTGGTCCAAGAAATTTGACTGGCATTCTTTTTATTTTTTCCATCTCACATAGCAGATTAAATAAATAAAGAGCTCTTTTAGATATACAGGCATATAGTTATTGTTAACCAGATTGGAGCAAAATGATATCAGCTGAAACAGATGAGGAAAAAAAGTCGTCGTCCACCAGGGTCACCTTTTCAAATCTAAAATTGAAAAATCTGTAATCTGCCTGCAGAAGATCTTGGCAGTGCATGAGTGGGTAAAGCAGTAGATTTTTCTGCTGCCTCTGGAGGAAGATATATCTGCTGTAGGTATCAACTCAGCCATGGAGAATAATTTAATCATACTTGCAAATGACATTCCAACAAAAGGTCATCAGATTTATCAGGCCCTCATCAACTTAGGAAAATTAGACCTGCTTTATTGACGTTGGTAAGTGATACAGTGCTTGGTTCTGCTCTGTGAGGAAATGAGGGGAATCAGGAAAATGAGTCTGAGCCAGGCAGCTAGCCACTGGAGCCCAGGCAAGCAAAACCCACAGCGGACAGAGAGCCTCTCTAATTGTGAATCCCCACACTAGCTGGAGGTTTTTCTGTCCTTTTTTATTTTACTGTAATAAGTGAACATGTTACCAAGCAATTACACAAGCAGAACCATTCCAAGAACCCGGAGATTTGGATCCTACTAAAGAAGGCACGGGGAAAAGTAACTACTTGAACTGTCACCACCCGTTGTTCAGCCAGGCGATGGTGATCGCCATGATGAGG
>JAQZBX010021565.1:0-32191 GCA_029593785.1 Cabassous unicinctus
TCCTACCCTACAGCTCAATGGACTCATCCAAGTAACCTGGCGAGGAGACGACGATGGGCAACAGACATCCCAGGGAATGGAGAGGACCTGCAGCTGAAGGCAGGATAATCCTATCCACTATATCCATGGAATATAAGCCCTCTCTCACTTAGAGGTGGAGTGGACATCACCTTCCAAGTCCCCTCAGGATGGGGGGAGGAGCTGTGGACTAGAGTGCACTTGGTGGTGTTCTGTTGTAGACATATTGTGATTCAGGCAATGGAAGAAATTGTAACAGTGAGGTGGAGCCAGTGGCCACTGGACATTTTTGGGGCAGGGTGAGGAGGGGCAGTTGAAATGCTCGGGCTTTTTTCGGACTTTGGGGGTTGTCCTGAGTGGCAAAGTGGAGATGGATGTAGGCCATTTTCCATCAGAGTATACCATGCAGAACTGGGTGGGAGAGAGTGTGGCCTGAGATGTGAACTGTGGTCTATGCTCGGTGGCAAGGCCCCAGGAATCTGTATATCCATTGCGGGTGTAATACCACGTGGATGGGGAATGGTTGTGTGGGGTGCTGTTGGGGTTGTGGGCGGCGGGGAGCATGGGAATCCCTGTAGTTTCTTAGTAATATTTGGGTAATCTAGGCACCTTTATAAATTGTATACATATGTATATAACAAATAACATTTATGTAAACAAATGCACATATATGCATATGTATTATATATCATTTTACAAATAAAAAAAAATAACCTTATTAGGCATTCATAAATATTCATTGTTAAAATGTGCATGAAATTGTTACTGAATTTTTAAAAGTATTAATAAAAATTGTCATCCTTTAAAAAAAAAAATCCTCTAAAAAATACTTGCTAAATGTATTCAACAGCACATCAAACTAATTATACACCATGACCAAGTGGGTTTCATCCCCGGTATGCAAGGGTGGTTCAACATAAGAAAATCAGTCAATGTAATACACCACATAAGCAGATAAAAATGTAAAAAATCACATGATCATCTCTATAGTTGCAGAAAAAGCATTTGACAAAATACAGCATACTTCCCTGATAAAGGCACTGCAAAAGATAGGAGTAGAAGGAAACATTCTGAACATGATAAAAGGTATATATGAAAAATCCGCAGCTAATATCATATACAATAGTGAAATCCTACTAGCTTTCTATTTGGGATTGGGAACAAGACAAGGATGCCCACTATCACCACTTCTATTTAATATTGTGTTAGAAGTTCTTGCTTGAGCAGTGAGCAAGAAAAAGGTATAAAAGTCATCCAAATTGGAAAGGAATGAGTAAAAATATCACTATTTGCAGACAACATGATCCTATACCTAGAAAGTCCTGAGAAATCTACAATAAAGCTTCTAGAACTTATGAATGAGTTGAGTAAACTCAAAGTTTATAAGATCAATGTACAAATATCAACAGCATTTCTGTACACCATAATGAACAATCTGAGGAGCAAATCGAGAAGAAAATTCCATTTACAATAGTAACTAAAAAAATTAAATATCTAGGAATAAATTTAACTAAAAATGTAAATGACTTATACACATTAAACTACACAGTACTCAAAAAGGAAATCAAACGAGAGTTAAACAACTGGAAGAATATTCCCTGTTCATGGATAGGAAGACTAAATATCATGAAGATGTCTAGCCTATCCAAACTAATATACAGGTTTAATGCCATCCCCCAAAAAATTAACACAGCATTTTTTACTGAATTGGAAAAACTAAATATGAAATTTATTTGGAAGGACAAGAGGCCCCAAATTGCCAAAGACATATTGAAAAAGGAAAATAAAGTTGGAAGTATCACACTACCTGACTTTAAAACATACTACAAAGCTACAGTGGTCAAAACTGCATGGTATTGGCACAAAGATAGATATAATGACCAATGGACCTGAATTGAGAGTTCTGACATAGATCCTTGCATATACAGTCATCTGATGTTCAACAAGGCCACCAAGCCCACTCAGTTGGGAGAGAATAGGCTCTTTAACAAATGGTGCTTGGAGAACTTGATGCCCATATCCAAAAGAATGAGAGAGGAAAACCAACTCACACCTTTTACAAAAATCAATTCAAGATGGATCAAAGATCTAAATATAAGAGCCAAGACCATAAAGACCTTGGAAGATAATGCAGGGAAGCATCTACAGGACCTTGTAATAGGAAATGATTTCATGAACTTCACATCCAAAGCATGAGAAGCAAAAGAAAAAATAAATGGGATCTCCTCAAAATTAAAAACTTCTGCACCTCAAAAGATGTTATGAAGAAATTAAAAAGGCAGCCTATCCAATGGGAGAAAATAATTGGCAGCCGTATATCTAATAGAATTCTAGTATCCTGCATATATGAAGAAATCCTACACCTCAAAAATAAAAAACAAACAACCCATTTAAACAATGCGCAAGTGACCTGAAAAGACCCTTCTCCAAGGAAGAAATACAAATGGCGAAAAAGCATATGAAAAGATGCTCAAAATGGCTAGCTCTTAGGGAAATGCAAACCAAAACTGCAATGAAATATCATCTTACACCCATTAGAATGGTGGCTATTAAAAAAACAGCAGACTATAAGTGTTGAAGAGGATGTGGAGGAATGGGAACCCTCATCCACTGCTAGTGGGATTGTTGAATGTTCCAGCCAATATTGAGGACAGTTTGGCAGTTCCTCAAAAAACTAACTATAGAACTTCCATATGATCTGGCAATTCCACTACTGGGTATATACCCTGAAGAACTGAAAGCAAAAACATGAACAGATATATGTACACCAATGTTCATAGCTGCATTGTTCACTATTGCCAAAAGTTGGAATCACCCCAGGTGCATATCAACAGAAGAATGTATAAACAACATGTGGTACATCCATACAATAGAATATTGCTCAGCCTTAAGAAGGAATAAAGTGCTAACACACGGGATAAAATGGATGAATCTTGACGACCTTATGTTGAGTGAAGCAAGCCAGGCATTGAAAGATGAAGAGTACATGAAGTCACTGATATCAATTAAGGAAATTGAGCAGTCTCAGACAGCTATTGTCTCTAAGATAGGTTTACAAGAAATAGAAAGAGAAGAGTAGTTTGTGGGCCATCAACATATGGATGTAATCTATGGTAATGTGATAGAGTGTAGTAGCATATTGAAGGGATAGGACAGGAGGGTAGTGATACCATTGGTTTGGGTGGTGCAGGGTTTATAGGTGGGTAAATTGGGAAGGGTGGGTTAGAAAATCCAGGATACTGGGGGAAGGGTTGGGAGTGGGAACAGGTGAACACATGGGATTTGTGGGTATGAGGCAGATAGTACAGAGGTGGGAATGATTTTTGGCAATAGGACAAGGGATGGTCACTGGTTTAGGGTGTTGGTTGGTGAGAGCACTCTTATGGCAATATGACAAGGAAGGGTCACTGTTTTAGGCTGTTTTCGGGGGGAAGCATTCGGGACAGGGTGCACCTGGAGCAGGCTTCTAGGGAGTGTGTGAGTGTTCATTCCCACATAATGTGTTGTATAAGTGGGTGGATACCTACATAATGAGCAGGAAGGAGTTGGACTCCCATTTTTGAGAAGACTGATTTGGTCAGAAGCAGAAAGGCAGGAGTCTCTCAAGAGCAAGGGCTTTTCCTAATAGGGGAGGACAAACCAGTGTGTCAAGACCCCTTGTTGCGTGTAACTATGAATCTTGTCATCCAATGAGTCAACACGGAGTCGTCGTTGGCCCCAGGGGGATGGGGTGGGAGGAAAAGAATAGATTGAACAGGGGGTATGTAGTGGTCCATAGAAACGTTCTTCATTACCATACAGTGATGGACATAGCACATGGTAAATATCATTAAAATTTATAAAAGTGTATGGTCTAAAATGTAAACCATAGTGTAAACTCTTGACAATGTTTAGTAGTTATGTTTCGCTATTTGTATATCAGTTATAACAGTGCTACTATCCACATATAAAAAGGTATGAATATGGGGCAAAGAAAGGGGGAGGATGTTGGGTGTATTAGAGTCTTTTGTATGCATGAGTGAATTTGCTGTGACCTAAAACTTCTTTGAAAGCAAAATGAAAAACAATGAGACACTGGGGAATTAGAAGGGGAAGGTGCCATGGTACAGACTGGGCCCCAGATATTGCAGTGATGAAAGCCAAAAGGTCAAAAATATGTTTTTTTAATATTTTTCATGTTTTAAATATCCCAATCTTTTAATTTAATTTTAGATTCAGTTTTTTAAAGAATCTTTTTATGTATTTTATTCTTATATTTAAACATCATTATTATTTCATTTCCTTATTAATTGCATTCAGCTATTGTTATGGCTTCATCTTTGAAGAAGCTTTGGCTCACAGAAGGGTTACAACTGGGGTGGGGGATGATCGTTGGTGTGGGGTAACAGGGATGGGGGATGCATGGGAGGATGTTCATCTGAGCATAAATATAAGGTATATAAAAATGTTCACATGTTCTCAGGGCATTCTCACAGTGGGTGTAGAATCACTCAATAAATGAAAGAATACTGAATTCACATCCTGGAGAGCTCTGCCACATTCTTTAACTGAGCAGCAACAGTCCCCCAAGTGCAGGGGAAGTGATTGGCAAGGGAGGATGATTCAATGATGGGATCTTGATATTGATAACTAGCCATTAGAGTCTTTGCTTTTGTAATTGAAACAGCCTATTTTTATGGGGTTTCTAATGGTTGCCTCCTGAGAGCCTCCCTGTTGCACAAATGTAGCCTCTCTCTAAGCTAAACTCAGCATGTGAATGCATTACCTTCCTCCCAGCATGGGACCTGACTCCTGGGGATGAGCCTCTCTGGCCTGAGACACTGGTACCAAGTGCCAACTTGCAATGTGACTGGAAAAAGACCTTGAATAAAAGGGGTAAAAGGTAAAGAGAAATGAATTTATATGCCTAAGAGACTTCAAAATAATTTGGGAGGTCATCCCAGAGGTCATGCTTAAGCACATCTCAGTAGGATCTCATAGAATTCCAAAGTGGATGTCACCCCATATACTGGGGCTCCTGAGGACCCTGGAGACACCTGGGTCCTATGTCAGGGCAGAAAGCTCTGGAGTTTAGTGCCTTGCCAGTGGGCCCTACTTGGAATTTGTCCACCGGAGAGTGACAGAGTTGGACTCAACTATGTCTTCCATGCACATGGCTCATCTGTCCCTGATATGCAAACCTATACTTGGTACTGGAGTTGTAGGTGTATCTCCAGAGACGTGAACCTTTGGGCTGTCCATGTGCCAGCTGGACCCAGAACATCGGTGGAGCAGCAAATCCTATTCTACTGCTCATTGGACTCACCCAGGACAACTGGTGGGGAGATGATGATGGACATCAGCTGTCCCAGGGAACGGAGAGAGTCCGTAGCTGCAGGCAGGATAATCAAATCCATCTTCCCCACTCAATATAAGGTCCCTCTCAATTGGAAGTCGAGTGGACATCACCATCTCAGACTCCACAGCATGGTGGGAAGTGTTATGCACTAGAGTGGACTTACTGGTATTCTACTATAGACATATTGTGATTCAAGCAATGGAAGAAATTACAAAATTAAAGGGGAGCCAGTGGCCACTGGAGGCTCTGGGGGCAGGGAGAGGGAAAAAGCAGTTGCAATACAGGGGATTTTTCAGGAATTGAGAATTGTCCTGACTGACATTGCAATGACAGATATAGGCCATTTTATATCACTATATAACAGGCCGTACTGTGTGGGAGAGAGTGTGGTCTACAAATGTGAACTATGGTCCATGCTTTCTGGCAAAGCTCCAGGCTGTGTTTATCAGTTGCAATTAATGTGCCACACTAATGAAGGATGTTTATGTAGAAGGTTATGGGAAGTGTGTGAGGTGGGACGAAATGGAATCCCTATATTTTTTGTGTAACACTTATGTAATCTAAGTATCTTTTTAAAAAACAATTAAAAAATTAAAAAAAAAAGAAAGTGAAAAGACAGTCTGCCCAATGGGAGAAAATATTTGTTAAGCATATATCTGTTAGGAGTCTAAGATCTAACATAAATAAAGAAATCCTATATCTTAAAAATAAAAAGACAGACAACCCATTTAAAAATGGACATGGATTTGAACAGACACTTCTCCAAAGAAGAAATACAAATGGCTACAAAGCACATGTAAAAATGCTCAATATCATTAGCTATTATAGAAATGCAAATCAAAACTACAATGAGATATCATCTTATACCCATTAGAATGGTGATCATTAAACAATCAGAGGGCTATAAGAGTTGGAGAGCATGTTCAGGAGTGGGATCCCTCATCCACTGCTGGTGGGAATTTAGAATGGTCTAGGCATTGTGGAGGACAGTTTGGTGGTTCTTCAAAAAACTAACTGTAGATATGCCATATGACCCAGCAATTCCACTCTTGGGTGTATACCCAGAAGAACAGAAAACAAGGACATGAACAGATATATGCACACCAATGTTCATAGTGGCATTATTCACTATTTTCAAAAGTTGGAATCAACCCAAATGCCCATCAACAGATGAATGCATAAACAAAATGTGGTATATACATACAATGGAGTAATACTCAGCTGTAAGAAGGAACACAATACTAACACATGGGATAACATGGATGAATCTTGACAACCTTATGTTGGGTGAAGCAAGCCAGGCATCAAACGATAAATATTACATGACCTCCCTGATATGAATTAAGCAAATTGAGCTGACTTAGAGAGCTAGAGTATGGAAAATAGGTTTACAGGAAATAAGAAGGGAGAAGAAGGTTGTGAGCCAATGCCCATATGGGTGAAATCTATAATAAGTTGGAAGTGAATAGTTGTGCAGTGAAAAGATATGATGGTTGTAGGGATACTATTGGGTTGGGCAGTTCAAGCTTGACAGGTGGGTAGGGTGGGGAGGATGTGCTTGATGGTCCAAGGAACTGGGAGGAGGGTTGCAGTAGGGAAGAGGTGAACACTGAGATAGGTGGGTATGTTGAGAAAACTTTTTTGGCAATATGACAAGGATGCATTTCAGGTTTAGAGATTTGAGTGGGGGGGCATTTGGGACATGGCACACCTGGGACAGTCTTCTAGAGAATGTGCAATTGATCATTTTGTCATAATGTCCTGTATCAGTAGGGGGACACCCACATTTTGAGTGGGAAGGAGTGGGACTTTCATGCTGGGGAAGACTGATACACTCTCAAACAGAAGGGGGTGTCTCTTGAGAGCATGAGAAGTTGCTAATAGGGGAGGGCAGACTGAAGTGTCCAGCCCTCAGCACTGTTGCAAGTAACTGTGAATCTTGTTCTTCAAGGAGTGAAGTCTGGTAGTCACAGTGGGCCCCAAGGGGATAAGGAGGGAGAAATAGAAGGGATTGAAGAGAGGTTATTTGGGGGCAATGGAAGTGTTCTGCATGATTTTGCAATGATGGATACAGGGCATGTTAAATTTCATATAAAAATTAGAATAGTATATGATCTAAAATGTAAACCATAATGTAAACCATTGGCCATGATTGGTAGCTAAGTTTCAATATTTATAGATAAGTTGTAATAAATGAATCATCTACGTGTAAAAAAATTATTAATAGGGAAGGGGGAGGATGTTGGGTATGTGGGAGTCCCCTATATTCTGGTTGTAGTCTTATGGTGACTTAAAACTTCTTTGAAGACAATATATTAATAAAAAGTAAGACACTGGGAAAGAAATGGAAGAAAATGCCATAGTACATTCAGGACAACTGATATTACAGTGACAAAAGACAAACGCTAAAAAACATTTATTTTGTTTTATTTTTTAAATGTTTTTCATTTTTTTATTTCACCAGTATTTTTGCTTTATTTTAGTTTTAGTTTCTGTAAATTATTATGCATATTAGTTCTTACATTTAAACCTATCATTATTATTTTATTTTCCTATTAATCGAATTTGGCAATTTTGACTTCATTTCTGAAGAGGTTTTGGGTCACGGAAGGGTTACAACTATGGCAGGGCAGGATCAATGGGGTGGGGTCTCAGTGATGTGGGATACATGGGAGGAAGTCCACCTGGGCATACATATAAGGAACATAAATATGTTCCAGTGTCCATGGGGCATTGCCACATAGGGTAGAGGTTCACACAGCAACTGAAAGTGTATTAAATTCCCATCCTGGGGAGTTCTGCCACAGGCTCTAATGGACCAGCAACAACCTCACAAGTACAGGGGCAATGACTAGTGAAGAAAGATGGTTCTTTGATGGGCCCTTGATATTGACAATTATGCTTACAAGATTTTTGCTCTTGTATTTGCAACTTAGCCTAGTGTTGGAGAGTGCCTAATAGCTACATCCTGAAAGCCTCCTTGTTGCACAAATGTGGCCTCTCTCTAAGCCAAACTCAGCATATAAATGCATTACCTTCCCCCAGTGATGGACAGGACTCCTGGGGATGAGCCTACCTGGCACCGAGAGATCACTACCAAGCACCAGCTGGTCATACAAGTGGAAAATGACTTTGAATAAAAGGGGGAAAAGGTAAAGACAAATAAGTGTATATGGCTAAAAGACTTCAAAGTGAGTCAGGAAGTCATCAGAGAGGTAATGATTATGCATGTCTCAGCAGGATCTCATAGACGGCAAAGTTAGATACTACCCCAAATAGTGGGGATCCTGAGGGCTCTGGAGACATGCAGGACCTGTGGTCATGGCAGATAGCTCCGGAGTTTGCTGTCTTGCCAGTGGCCTTATTTTGGAGTTTGTGCTCCCAAGTGCAAAAGAGTTAAACTTAGACTTGACTTCTCTACACATGACTTTCCTGCCCCTTTTATTTGAACCTATAATTGGTGCTGGAGTTGGTAGGTGTATGTCCAAGAGACTTGAATCTTTGGGCTGTTCATATGCCAGCTGGGCCCTGAATCTCAATGGAGTAGTGATACCTTCTCTTCAGTTCATTGGACTCACCCAGGACAACTAACAAGGAGATGATGGGCAATGAGAATCCCAAGGAACCGAGAAAGTCTACAACCACAAGCAAGAGAGTTGCTTTGATCTTATCTGCCCCATGGGATAAAAGCCTCCTCTCGGTTAGAGGTGGAGTGGATATCATCATCCGAGAATCCTCAGGATTGGGGAAAGAACTATAGACTAAAGTGGACTTTCTACTATAGACTTATTGTGATTCTAGCAATGGAGGAAATTATATCATTCATTTGCAGATAGTGGCCACTATAGTTTCTGTGGGTAGAGAGAAGGAAATACAGGTGAAATATGGGGGCATTTTGGGGACTTGGGAATTTTCCTGAATGATATTACAGTGACAAATACAGACCATTATATATCTTGCCATAATCTAAAAATTGTTTGGAAGAGAGTGTAAACTACAATATAAAGTATATTCCATGCTTAGTGGCAATGTTCTAACATGTTTTCTTCAATTGTAATGAAAGAATCACACTAATGAAAGATGCTGTTAATGTGGGAAAATGTGTGAGATATAGGAAGCAGGGCATTGGGAATCTCTTATATTTTTATGTAACATTTATGTAATCTAAATACCTTTAATATATATATACATATATTTTTTTAAAGATAGATATATGCACCGAGGAATAAAATTGAGTTTTCAGAAATAAACCCTCAAATTTATGCAGAAGTGAATTTTGACTAGGATGTAAAGCCCACCCAGGTGGGCCTTAACAGTCTTCAACAAATGGTGCTGGAGAACTGGATATCCACATCAAAAAGAAAATAGGGAGACCTGTTTATTATACCTTTTACAAATATTAACTCAAGATGATCAAAGACTTAAATATCAAACCTACATCCATAAAACTCTTAGGAAAAATATAGTGAAAATATAGGAATCTTGTCTTAGGTGGTGGTTTCTTAAAACTTACACCAAAAGCATTAGCAAAGTAAGAAAAAATAGATGATTGGCACCTTCTCATTTTTAAACACTTTTATACTTCAAAAGACTTTGTGAAAGTGAAAACGGAGCTGACTCAAAGAAGAAAATAGTTGTTAACTACAAATGTGATAAGGGTTTGAAATCAATGTTATATAAAGTGATCATACAACCCAATGATAAAAAAGACAAACAATCTAATTGAAAATGGGTAAAAACTTGAATAGACATTTCTCCAAAAAGAAAATACAAATGGCCAAAAATCACATTAAAAATTTTTAAAACCTCATTAGCTCTTAGGGTATTGCATATCAAAACTACACTGAGATATGATTTCAGACCTAAATAATGGCCATTATTACAAAACAGAAAACTACAAGTGCTGGAGACTATGTAGAAAAAAGGAACACTCATTCACAGTTGGTGGGTATGTAGAATAGGTGCAGCCTTTGTGGAAGACATTTGGCAGTTCCTCAACAAACTAAAAATAGAACTGCCTTATGATCCAGTAATCCAATTACTAGGAATATATTCAGAAGAACTGAAAGCAAGCATGGAAACTGACATTGGTACACCAATGTTCATAGCAATATTATTAACAATTGCTAACAGATGGAAACAGCCCAAATGTTCAGCAAATGATAAATAGATAAAGAAAATATGGAATACACAAAGAATGGAATACTTTTCAGTAGTAAGAAAAATTGAATTAGGATGCATATGACAACATATGGATGAACCTTAAGGACATTGTGTTGATTGAAATAATTCAGACATAAAACCACAAATATTGTATGGTCTTACTAATATGAACTAAAATGATGAATAAACTCATGGAGGTAAACTTTAGAGTATAGGTTACTAGAACATTGAAGGTACGCTGAGAATGGAAGCTGAGGCTTAATGTACATAGAATTTTTAATATTTTATTCTAAATGTGTGGAAATGAATAGAGTTGATTGTAATACATTATAGTGAGTATAACTAATATTACTGATTTATAAATGTGATTGTGGTTAAAGGGGGTTAGTCAGTGGAAATATTTCAATTGAAAGGAAACTAGAGAATAATGTAGGGACTGTATAACATAGTGTTTTCAGTGGTAGATGAAGATTGTGGTTAACAGTATAAGAATGTTCTTTTACAAAATGCTAAGAATATGGTGATACATGGGGAAATTACAACTAATGTAACTTTTTGATGATAGTTAAGAGTAATTTTGTAATATTTTTGCAGCAATAGCAAATAAGATATTATTTCATTTCTAAGGGACAAGAATAGGGGGTTATGAGATTTTTTCTTATGGAGTAATTAAAATTTTCTAAAAGTGACTGAAGTGATAACAGCCCAACTCTTTGATGAACATGAGAACCACTGAGTGTACACTTTGAATGGATTGTATAAAGTATGCAACTGTATAACACAGTTAATCATGTGGTAGAATATAGAAATTAAAAAAAAATTTTTTCAATTTAAATTATTTCTCCAATACTTAATTTTATTAAATTCTTTTGAATATATGTGGTGTTAGTAAAGAAAAACAGAAACCAGTGCAACAGAATAAAGGCACAGGTAGAAATTCACTCACTTGTTAACACAATATATGACAGAGTTTACTATGTGGTAGTATACTTTCAATAATATGTCCTTTCCAGTTAATGGTGCTTGGACAGTTGGAAATACACAACACATAAAAATAAATTTCACTCTTACCTCTCACCATGAACAAATGATATATTTACTAAATAAATATATTTAGTATATTGACTAAATAGAAAAATCAAAACTATAAAATTTTGGACTAAAATTATAGCATTTAGGAAATTCAAATGCAGATTGAAATTACCTGAAAAATTAAAAACCAATTAATAAATAAATAAAAGATTTCCTGTAATGTAGGAATGTATACACTGCCCAGGTAGTGATTGAAATAGAAATAAACAACAAACATAAACCAGCACCTCATAAAACTAAGATCACCTTTTGAAGTATTAAGTTCAAGTCTTCTCACCCTCTCAGTAAACTGCTAATCAGAATCAGAACCCCTTCCTCACTTTGTCATACAACACATGGTACTTTTAACATTAATAAATGGCTGATATGTTGCCATAAATAAATAACTATTTTTTAACCAAAATTACTCTAGAACACTAGGAGAGCAGATATAATAACATATTGAAAAGATTTATTTAAAAGTAAAATAAAAATATGTGATCTATGCTGGTCCTATATTAATTTAAATTAAAAAGCTAAAGACAAAGTATGATTTCAAATCTATATACATCAAGATGCCATTTTGTTATGAAAAATGTACTTTGTTGTAAATGCTAGATTATGTGAAAATAATTTTATATCAACTTTATTTAATTTTAATGAATTCCCCCAAATCTAATATTAAAAGCATTGAAAGAACTGAAGTTTTAATGGCAAAAATTTCCTATTTTCCCCATTTATTAAAAAAAGATTTTATTTTTCTTGTTAACATACAATGCCCTATTTGTTAAGGCACAACTTTTTATTTTAGGATAAATATGAATCTGTGGAGGATTAGGTTTATTTTACACAACAGTCACAAGATGGACTTTATGTAGCCGTAGCCTGAAAATAGTTAAATATGTCTTCAAATTCAACCAAGGTCTAAAAGGCAAAATCCAGTGTTCTTATGCAGGATCAATGCCACACATAGCCAAGATAGGTAGTTGTGGGCTTTTAATCTGTTAAAGATTTTCTCCAAGGGGGCAGTTGGCCATGTTCTTTTCTGAGGGACAGGGGTCACACTCCAGCTTTCTTTGAATCTAATGGGCTATCAGAGATAGTTGTTGCCTTCAAATCTGAATGAAATACGATTATTGAAATAAACATCTGATCAACGGCAGAGTTCCTGATCACAGGAGTCAGGGCAGATGTTTCCTCTGCTTCCTCTCTCTGCAATCCTTCCATTGAGATGCCTCCATTTCCTCTGCCACCGTTTTATCGACCACCACACCCAAACCGCCTTGAGTACAATTTACAAAATAACCCAAGGGTGCACACAGCCAATGGGAAGAAATTGCACAATTGTTACATAAAATGCACAAACAAAAATGTTTATGTTACTTCATTATATAACCATAAACAACTCGCCTGAATATTATTGATTTAAAATAAATAAAACAGAAACATTTAAATTGGGGATGGGGCATTTGGAAAATATAGCAAGGGAAAATACGACCTATCTTGTAGACACTTGTAATCTCAGCTTTAACAGGGATTCAAGCATGAAGCTTTATCTCTAATAGGCTTATCCACCCAACTCCTTTGTGCTTTCTACATTTACATTTTTGAGGGATGGGTCAGAAGATATGCTTTGAAAAGAGAAGTACGAGATCAGACCTCACAATTTAAAGCTCTGTGGATTTGAAGGTGATTTTCCTTTCCTTTCCAAGAAGTCTTTGAGAGGAATGTGTACCTAAAGAATTTGGGGTCAGGTGTTGGCAGTAGAATATGCTGATTATAAAAGAGGAGCAGAAAAGAAGATAAAAAGAGAAAATTAATAGGCAAAGGATATAGCTAATAGGGTAGAGGAGATAAAGGGAACAGCTGATGGATACTGAGGTAACTGAAGTCTCTCCTGGTACTGAATGTGATGCATGAAACTCAACTGTAAGGGAAAGTTATCACCTAAATAAGGGCAAAGATAAGGAAAGGGAAGACCAAGAGTTGGAGAGGTGAGGGTCACTAAAACTCAAATGCCTCTTCAGTTATTTTGCACTGTTTTTGAAATAATTTCATTTTTGTAATCCTGGGAGGCAATTACACTTCTCAGTGAATAATTCGACTTATTCATGAAGATGGTTTACTGGTATGTTCTGGCACAATAATGTCTCATAAATAAATACAAACACTGCTCTTTGTGCTCATTCTAATTCTGCACTGTATATCAACTTTCAGAAACAAAGAAGTTTATAAAAACAACGCTCTGTAAAAGCACTTAAAATCATTAGTTACTAGACTATAGCCAACAAATTATAAAAACAATGCATTTAACTGTCAGCTGGTATCTTAATTTTTGCACCTAACACAAACCCTTCGCAACGTGATTATCTAAATACAGATTAATGAAATTAAAAATAAAACCAAAGCAATCATTCTTATTATGTTACCTAGTTTTATTTCCATTAAATTAGAAAGTATCCCTATAATATTGGTAGAGAAAAGCCTTCCAATTAAATTCCATTGCCTACTATGTCAGTCCACTTTCCCTGAAAGTTTGACATATTACAATTGAAATTACTGATTATACCACAGGACTCTGACAACTGCAGCCTGTGCCATCTCTCCTGAGAAAAAAGGGTTTCCTCATCTTCCTGCAAGGTAAAAAGATTAGACCTCTGATACTCTTTTTAGAATTCCAAGGCCTATCAAAAAAACCGAGTGTTCTAACCAACCAAAACTTGAATGCATTTTCTCTGAACAAAAACCTACATGATGAGACCCATCACCATATTAGATTTGTGATTTTTTGCTAGAGATTGGATGGAAACTTATACACTGTACCAGACTCAGTTCATTAAGAAGTAATTAAAGGCCTTTGGACAGTGTAACATCCAAACTTCAAGTTCAGTCATGTTCCACCAGGCTAGAATTCCATTTTTTAGTCATTTTTTACCTCCAAGATAAGTAAATAAATGGAAAGTTGCCTTAGAGAGAAAAATTTAAAAAAAAAGAAAAAAAAGGGGGGGGAGAGAAACCCCTTTCTTATCAGTGAGTTGTGGAACACAAGGACATCTAAGTCACATGAATAGTGGTCCTGATTGTTTACATGAAGTATCCAGATACCACACTGAGAGAAACCAGACATCCAGTGAAAGGTAGTTCACAAAGCAAGGTTCGTTACAGTCACACAAGTGACTACATCCCAACTTTTCTTACAAGGATATTCTCCATATTGATCAATAAAAAATTCATCAGAAAT
Source organism: Cabassous unicinctus (assembly GCA_029593785.1). NCBI lineage: Eukaryota > Metazoa > Chordata > Mammalia > Cingulata > Chlamyphoridae > Cabassous > Cabassous unicinctus. Next base: position 14,832 of record JAQZBX010021565.1, read on the forward strand.
AACTTTTACCATCATTGTTTTCATCTGAAGGGAAATGATAGGGCCTCTCAAAAGTTATCACATTGAGAGTTTGGTTGGATTCTATCCATTTATTAAAGGTAAAAGCAACTATAACACATTTTTGATCATGAACTTTTCTGATTTTTTAAAAAAGAACTAAAACAAAGTTAAAATTTTGTGGTTTTTAAAATAGGGAAAGTGAGTTCAATTCATGCAGTGCCAAATATCTTTCAAGTATTAAGAAAACCATTTATCATCTTATATTACTTAACAGCATATCATCTCTAATAATAAAATATGCCAAAATCTTAAGACTAGCACTGAAACCTTACACTAAATCTAACCAGTTAAGGACTAAACATTGGTCAAGAGGAAGAGAAGGATAGAACTTTGCCTCTTTCGAAGGAAAATGAAACCTGACAGCAAGATGGTAGAAATGTTAAACGCATGGGTATAAATACACTTTTCTTAAAAAAAACCTCCTGAAAAAAAAGAAATTGCAATCATAATTTAAACCATCATTAGTATATATTTTATACTAGCTGGTGAACTGTTATTAAAATTTTAAAGGAAAAATATCAATTTAAGCTTTTTCTATTTTAATCCATAAGAAATATTCAGTAACAGGGAAATAGAGCATTTGTTGCATATTAATGGATGTGTGGCTTCTTATGCTTTCCATGCAAATTAGGGGCTCCAAATATCCAATTACTTTATTTTCAATGAGATTTAACTGTAAATTTACATTAATTTCTATACAAATTCAATCCTTTCTTCAGCCCAAATCTATCTGAAAGTATTAACAAATAGTGAAGACTCATTTTGTTGTGTGAAAATGGTAACTCACAATATAGATTTTCATTCACAAATGTAAATATGCACCTTGTGTGCATGACAACTGTACCAAAACAGTCTCAAAAAAAAAGACAACCCTGGAGACATGAAGTAACCCATTTTCCTTCGTCTTGCATCCTATCACAGGGAAAATAAGGTTCTGATGCTTCATAAATACTCAAAACACTTCGGGATGGTCTTAACAATGAATCGTTTCTATCGACCCTGTAAAGCCTCCAGCATTTCAGATGAACCATTTTAACTCTAGAAATGTGTGTCCTGAAACCAATAATGCTTATTTATGTCCTGTCTTCTCTAGATCTGGGAGTTTTTTGACCAGAGCCTGGTGGTCATTCTGTTGCTAGCAAGGAGTCCTTCTTCGACACCATTAGAACCAGTGTAGCTGATTTCTTCACCAATCAGAGTGGTCATATGCCCTCCAAGGGCTTTTAAAATGGCGTTGCCAGCACAAATATCCCACTCCTTGATGAATGTTATGTGGATATGGAGATCAGCTTTTTCTTGACTCTATCACACACATCCAAAAGCGCTAAAACTTTATAACCTGCACCGCCAGCCATTAGAATTGTAGTCTGGTTTCCAAATGTCTGAAGAGCAACCTTCTTGACCATCCCTGAATGGGAGCGAGATATGACGATCTTTGGAGTTTTCTGTTTGTAACACGTGTGGGCATTCACATTTGAACCACCATCTACTGTTGCCCATGCTGTATACTCAGAATATGGCTTATGGATTACTACTAGTACAGTTTGCCATTTACAGCCACACACCATCATAGTGACATATTGGGGAAGGTTCTACTTCCTGTGTCGCATCAAGTGGGTCAGTCCAGACAGTAACACTTTCTGCTGGGACCTCTTTAGGAATAGTTATTTCCTTCAGGATATCCTTGGGAATATTCTGATCCCATAAGATAACTTCCTAATCAGCTGCATCCACACGTTCCTCTGTATTTACCTGCACACTGGGGAGGGCGGTCATGAGCAAGTAGAACATCTTGCGGCTGGAAAGCACAGAGCCTCTGGTCATCTTGTCAGCGCCCTCCCGAATCTTCTCCTTGGACTTATTGTGGAGGGCGTGGCTCTTGCAGACGCGCCGTACCTCATCGCCACTGCACACTGCGACAGCAGGGACAAGGCCAGCAGCTCACGTGGGTCCACAGCGACCCTGTCAGCTGCGGGTCTCCACGCTGCCCACCTCTCCGCCCAGGCGGGAGAGGCAGAGGCGGCCGTCAAGGAAGTCCGCGTACAGGTGGTAGAGCACACTAAGCCCCAGCAGGCAGGACGCGGCCACCTCCAGACGAGACAGGCGGGCGCCCATGGGGGCCATGGTGGGAGGCCTCGCCAAGCTCACGCCAGGCCCCGTAGCCACACCACTGGTCGCTCCCCGCCGGCCGTGCGTCCCATGGCTCCCTTGTGTGCTAGGCTGAACCCCAGAGTTTGAAGCTCCAGCAGGCTGAGCAGAACAGACTCCTCTGCTGGTCGACACATTCCGACTTCCATGTTCGCCAAGGCTTCTACGTGAAAGCATTTTTTTTTTAATAATCATTCTATAAGAGTGAAATGTTATCCCATTGTAGTTTAAAATCTGCATTTCCCTAATAGCTAATGATGTTGAACCTTGTATCGTGTGATTTTTGGCCATTTGTATTTCCTATTTTAAAAATGTCTATTCAAGTCTAGCCCATTTTATAATTGGGTTGTTTGTTTTTTATTATTGAGTTGTATGTTCTCTATATATCACATGGAATTCAAACCGTTTTTAGATATGTGGGTTCCAAAATTTTTCTTTCCATTGAGTAGTCAACATTTTAACCTTCTTGCAAAAGTCATTTGAAGTGCAAAAGTGTTTCATTCTGAGGAGGTCCCGATTATTTTTTTTTCGTTGATTGCGCTTTGGGTGTAATGTTTAAGAAACCACCCATATGAGACCTTGAAGATGTTTTCCTACATTTTTATCTAAGATTTCTACGTTTCTAACTTTTTATGTTTAGGTCTTTGATCCATTTTGAGTTCATTTTTTGTATATTGTGTGAAATAGAAGTCCTCTCACTTTCTTTAGGATATGGATATACAGTTCTCCCAGCAACATTTGTTGAATAGATTGTTCTGACCCATCTGGAAGGTCTTGACAGCCTTGTCAAAAGCCACTTGAGTATACATGTGAGGGTCTATTTTTGAACTCTCCATTCAAGTACATTCATTAACATGTGTTTCTTCATGGCAGCACCATGTTGTTTTACCATTGTAGCTAAGTAATGTGCTAAAAGTCAGGACTTGAAAGATTTCCAAATTCCATGTTCTTTTTTAAGACATTTTTGGCTGTTCAGGTCCTTTACCTTTCCAAATAAAGTTGACATTGATTTTTCCATTTCTGCAAAAAATGCATTTGGAAGTTTCATTGGGATTGTGTTGAACCTGAAACCCTATTTTTGTAGACTTAACATCCTTCCATTTATGTAGATCATCTTTGGTTTTTCAGCAAAGTATGGTAGTTTTTGGGGTAGAAGTCTTTTATGTCCTTGGATAAGTTTATTCCTATTTACTTGATTTTTAAGTCACTATTGTAAATGGAATTTTTTTCTGACTTAGTCCTCAGATAGCTCATAACTAATGTACACAAACAGTTGTGATTGACTTTTTTTTTTTAATTTTTTTTATTGTGGGGAAAAATCAAATTTTTCACAATACATACCAATATTTGTAAAATGATATATAAATACATATGCATATATGTGCATTTGTTTACATAAATGTTATTTGTTATATATATATAACAAATAATATATATATATATTTTTAAAGGTGCTTAGATTACCTAATATTACTCAGAAATTACAGGGATTCCCATGTTCCCCACCTCCCACACCTCCAACAACATCCCACACCACCATTCTTCATCCGTGTGGCACAACACCCGCAATGGATATACACACCCTGGGGCCTTGCCACCGAGCATAGACCACAGTTCACATCATAGACCACACTCTCTCCCACACGGTTCTGCATGGTATATGCTGATGGAAAATGGCCTATATCTGTCACCACCACGCCACTCAGGATAACCCCCAAAGTCCCAAAAAAGCCCCTGTATTACAACTGCCCCTCCTCTCGCTGTCTCAAAAACATCCAGTGGCCACTGGGTCCACCTCACTGTTACAATTTCTTCCATTGCTTGAATCACAACATGTCTACAACAGAATACCATTAAGTCCACTCTAGTCCATAGCTCTTTCCCCAATCCTGAGGGGACTGAAATGGTAATGTCCACTCCACCTCCAAGTGAGAGTGGCCTTATATCCCATGTATACGGTGGATGGCATTATTCTCCCTTCAGCTGCAGGCTGTCTCCATTCCCTGGGATGGCCAATGTTCATCATCGTCTCCTTACCAGATGACTTGGTGAGTCCATTGAGCTGTAGAGTAGGAGTTGCAGCTCAACCGAGATTCCAGGCACAGCTGGCACATAGGCAGACCAGAGGCTCCAGTCTCTGGAAGTACACATACAAACTCCAGCCTCACATATAGGTTTGAATAGAAGGGACTGATGGACCATGTGCAGGGAGGACTTATTTGAGTCCAACTCTGTCTGTCTGAGGAGCACAGATTCCAATGTAGAGCCCACTGATAAGGCGTCAACCTCTGGAGCTATCCCCCCTTATATAGGACCTGGGTGTCTCCAGAGCCCTCAGGAGCCCCTCTGTGTGGGGTGATATCCACTTTGGTGTTGTATGAGATCCTACTGAGCTGTGAATAATCGTTACCTCTGGGATGACATTCTGACTCTCTTTGAAGTCTCTTAGCCACATGAACTCATTTGTCTTACACCCACCAGGATGGCAGCTATTAAAAAAACAGCAGAATATAAGTGTTGGAGAGAATTCAGAGGAATGGAAACCCTCATCCACTGCTGGTGGGATTGTGGAATGGTCCAGCCACTGTGGAGGACAGTTGGTGATTCCTCAGAAAGCTAACAATAGATCTTCCGTATGATCCAGTGATTACACTGCTGGGTATATATCCAGAAGAATTGAAAGCAAAGACACGAACAGATATATGCACACCAATATTCATAGCAGCATTGTTCACAATTGCCCAAAGTTGGAATCAGCCCTTGCTCCCATCAACAGATGAATGGATAAGCAAAATGTGGTACATACATACAATGGAATATTACTCAGCTGTTAGGAGGAATAAAGTGCTAACACATGGAATAACATGGATGAATCTTGAAGACCTTATGCTGAGTGAAACAAGCCAGGCATTGAAGGATGAACAGTATATGACCTCACTGATTTGAATTGAGGAAAGTGAGCAGTCTCTGAGAACCATTGTCTGAAAGATAGTTTAACAAGGGAGAAAAAGAGAAGAGTAGGTTGTGAGCCATCACCCATATGGACATATTCTATAGTAAAGTGATAGAGTATAGTTGCATATTGAAGGATAAGACAGGTGGGTACTGATATTACTGGGTTTGGTGGTGCAGGGTTAACAGGTGGGTAGATTAGAAAGGGCAGGTCAGGATACCCAGGGCATGTAACTATGAATCTTGTCATCCCATGAGTCTATTTCTTTTTCTTGTGGAATTTCTCTAACTAAATCTGCAAGCACAATAATGCATGACAGTGGAAAGAGTAAGCATCTTTGCCTTGTTCCTGATATCAGTGGGAAAGCTTTCACTCTTTCAACATTAAGTACATAAGCTGTGGGTTTGTCACATACACACTTTGTCATGTTCAGAGTTTCCTTCTATTCCTATCTTTCAGAGTGTTTTTATCAAGAAAGGATGCTAGATTTTGTCAAATACCTTTTCTGCATCAATCAAAATGATCATGTGATTTTTCCTCCTCAATATATTAACATGGTGTACTATGTTGATTTTCTTATGTTGATCCACCCTTGCATGACTGAGATAAAACCCTTTTGATAATATTGTGTATTTATTTTAATGTGATGTTGTATTCAGTTACCAAGCATTTTGTTAAGGATTCTTTCATCCATATTCATTAAAGTAGTTGGTCTGTAATTTCCTTTTTTCATGGGACTTTTAACTGGATTTGGTATTAGGGTGATGTTGTCTACATAGAATGTGTTTGTTAGCATTCCCTTCTATTGAAATTTTTTGGAAAGATTTGAACAAGATTGGTATTAAATCTTCTTTGGCTGAATGGTAGAATTCCCCTTTAAAGTCCGCTGGTACTGAGCTTTTCATTTTGGGGAGATTTTGATGATTATTTCAGTGTCATTACTTGCGATTGGTTTCATGAGGTCTCTATTTCTTGAAGGGTCTGTGTAAGTTGTTCATGTTTTTCTAAGGAATTTGTCCATTTCATCAATGTTGTCTAATTTGGTACAGTTGTTTATATTATCTTCTTATGATGTCTCTTATTCCTATGGCATCAGTAGTAATGAACTTCCTCTCATTTCTTATTTTATTTATTTACAGCTTCTCTCTGTTTATTTTTTTTTCTTCTTTGTCAGCCAAGCTAATGGTTTATCAATTTTGTTGAGCTTTTCTAAGAAATACCTTTGGTTTTGTTGGTTACTTCTAATTTTTTAATTTTTGTTCTCAATTTCATTTATTTCCCTTCTTCTCTTTGTTATTTCTTTCTTTCTACTTACTTTTGGATTAGTTTTCTGTTCTTTTCCTATTTCATTGATGTATTCACTTTGGTCTTTTATTTGAACTCTTTCTTCTTTTTTAATGAAGGCATTAAGGACAATAAATATTACTGTGAGGAACTGCCCTTACAGTATCCCATTTGTTGTTGTTTTTTTTAAGTTTATTGATGCTTTAATTAATTTGCCAGCTTCTGTTGTAGCATTTTTTTCTTGTTTTAAATATATTTATTTTTTTCTAAAAGATACTTAAATTACAAAAATAATACATTAAAAATATAAAGGAATCCCATATGTCCCAATCCCCACACCTCCCACTTTTCCCCACATTAACAACTTCTTTCATTAGTGTGGTACTTTCCCTGCAGTTGATGAACACATTTTGGACCATTGCCTCTAATGATGGATTATAGTTTATCTTGTAGTTTAAAGTCTTTCCCACTCAAATCTGTAGGTTGTGGCAGGATATATAATGGCCTATATCTGTCATTGTAATGTCTTTCAAGACTATTTCAAGTCCTGAAATTACCCCCAAATTACACCTCCCTTTCACTCTCCCTGTCTTCAGCACCTCCAGTGGACACTGAAACCACATCAATGGTATAATTTCTTCCATTATACCATTGTATAATATATATATTGTATAATATTTTATAATATCCACTAAAATCACAATATCTATAGTAGAATACCAGTAAGTCTACTCTACTGGTATTCCCTAACCAAAGAATTCTAGGATGGTGCTGCCCACTCCACCTCCAATTGAGAGGGGACCTTGATCTCACATAGCTGAATGGGTGGGTCTCTTGCTTGCAGTTTTTGACTCTTTCAGTTACTTGGTATGGTGATTGTCCATCCTCACCACCTTGTTACTTGTCCTGTGTGAGTCCAATGAACTGGAGAGTAGATGGTGCAACTCCGCTGGAGCTCAGGGCCCAGCTGGCACATGGAGAGGCCAAAGATTCAAGTCTTTTGGGCATACATCTACCAAGTACAGCACCAGTTGTAGTTTCAGACAGAAGGGACAGAAGAGGCATGTGTGGAGAAGTCACATTTGAGTCCAACTTTGTCACACTCGAGATCACAAACTCCAAAATAGGGCCCATAGGCAAGGAACCAAATTCCAGAGCTATCTACCATGACCATAGGACCTGGGTGACTCTAGAGCCCTCAGGAGCCCCACTATTTGGAGTAGTAACTACTTCAGCAGTCTATGAGATCCTGTTGAGAAGTTCATAAATGTTATCTCTGGGATAACCTCTCAACTCAATTTGGAGTCCTTTAGCCATATAACCCATTTGTCTTTATCTTTTCCCCCTTTTATTCAATATCTTTTTCCAGTTGTATTGCTACTTGGTGCTTGGTAGTAATCCCTTGGTGCCAGGGAGGCTCATCCCTGGGAGTCATGTTTCATACTGTGGGGAAGGTAATGCATTTATATGGTACATTTGGCTTAGAAAGAGGCCACAGTTGAGCAACATGGAGGCTCTTGGGAGGTAACTCTTAGGCACCCTACAACACTAAGCTAAGTTGCAATTTCAAGAGCAAAGTCTCATAAGCATAGTCATCAATATCATGGGCCTATCAGTGGACCATCCTTCTTCACTAGCCATTGCTCCTGTACTTGGGGCATTGTTGCTGTTCCATTAGAGAATGTGGAAGAGCTCCCTAGAATGGGAATTCAATACTCTTTAAGTTATTGTGTGAATCTCTACCTACTGTGACAATGCCCCTCGAAAATTTGAACACATTTATAATAACTTATATGTATGCCCTGGTGAACTTCTTCCCATGTATCCCCCATCACCGACACCCCACACAAATGATCCTCCATTGCCACAATTGAAACACTTTCGTGTTTCAAAACTTCTTTAAAAGTGAAGCCAAGAATATCACCAAATGCAATTAATAGGAAAATGAAATAATAATGATAGGTTTAAATATAAGAAATAAAATACGTAATAATTTAGAAAAACTAAAAATAAAATAAAAAATTTGGATATTAAAAAATTAATGAAAAATATAAATTTTTTTCTTGACGTTTTGCATTTCATCACTGTAATATCTGTTGTGCTGTATGTACAGTGACATTTTCTTCCATTTCTTCCCCAGTGTCTTTGTTTCATTTTGTCTTCAAAGAAGTTTTAGGTCACAGTAAAAACACATATAGAATATAAGGGACTCCCATATACCCGTCACCTCCTCTTTTCCATCTTCCCCTATTAATAAACTTTTTATTTGTGGAGTACATATGTTACAACTGATGTACAAATATTTAAACATAGCTACTAACCATGGTCAATGGTTTACATTATGCTTTATAATTTAGACTGTACAATTCATAAATTTTTGCTGCAATTTAACATGGACTGTACCCAACATTGCAAGATCAGGAAGAACATTTCCATTGTCCCCTAAATACCCCTTCTGACATCTATTCTATTCCTCCTTCCCCCTCCCCTCGTGGCCCTCGATGACCACCAGGCTTCACTCCTTGAAGGACAAAATTCATAGTTACTTGCAACAACACTGAGAGCTTGACACACTGGTCTTTCCTCCCCTATTAGAAACCACCCATGCTCTTGAGAGACACCCACCCCTCTGACTGAGAGCCTATAGGCCTTCCCAGGGTGGGAGTCCAACTCCTTCCCACTCATTTTGTGGGTATCCACCCACTGATACAATATACTATGACAAAATGAGCACATGCACATTCTCTAGAAGACTGCCCCAGGGGCACTCTGTCTCGAATGCCCCCCCCCCATTCAACACCCTAAACTTGTAATGCTTCCTTGTCTTATTGCCAAAAGAGCTTTTCCAACATTGTAGTTTCAACAACATACCCACCAATCTCCAGTGTTCACCTGCTCCCTGTCCCAATCCTCCCCCCAATTCCATGGACCATTCACCCCACCCTTCCTATCAAAATCCCTGTCAAACGTGCACTCCCCAACCCAATAATACCACTATGCCCTTGTCATATCCCTTCACCGCATAACTGCTCACTTCCTCATTATCATAAATTTTGTCTGTGTGGGCGTGGCTCACAACTTTCTTCTCCCTTTCAAGTTCCTGTAAACCTATCATCCAGAATCTAGCTCTCTGAGTCTGCTTTGTTTGCTTAATTAATATCATAGAGGTCATGTAATATTTGTCCTTCAGTTTCTGGCTTACTTAACTCAACAGTAGGTCCTCAATAGTCATCCATGTTATCCCGTTTGTTAGTACTGTATTCTTTCTTAAAGATGAGCAATATTCTATTGTATGTATATACAACATTTTGTTTATCCATTCAGCTGTTGAATGGCATTTGTGTTGATTCCAACTTTTGGCAATAGTGAATAATGCTGCTATGAACAACAGTATGCATATATTTATTCATGTCCTTGCTTTCATTTCTTCTCGGTATATTACCAGAAGTGGAATAGATGGATCACATGGCAGATCTATAATTAGTTTTTTCAGGAACTGCCAAAGTGTCCTCCACAATGGCTGAACCATTCTACTTTTGCACCAGCAGTGGATGAGGGTACCCATTTCTCCATATCCTCTCCATCACTTGTAGTACTAGTTTTTTTTAATGGCTTCCAGTCTAATGAATGTAAGAAGGTATCTCATTGTAGTTTTGATTTGCATTTCCCTAATAGCTAGTGATGTTGAGCATCTTTTCATGTGATTTTTAGCCATTTTTATTTCTTCTTTGGAGAAGTGTCTGATCAAATCTCTTGCCCATTTTTTAAATGGGTTGTTTGTCTTTATATTTTCAAGATATAGGATTTCTTGATATATGCTGGATATTAGGCTCCTATCAGATATATGATTACCAAATATTTTCTCCCACTGTGTAGTCTATCTTTTCACTTTCTTGACAAACTACTTTGGGCTATTTGGTTAATTTTGTGGAAGTCTCATTAATCTAATTTTTCTTTTGCTGTTCATGCTTTAGGTGTGAAGTTCATGAAACCATTTCCAATTACAAGGACCTGTAGATGCTTCCTTACATTATCTTGCAATTTCTTTATGTTCTTCAGTCTTATATTTAGATCTTTGATTCATCTTGAGTTGATTTTTGTATAAGGTGTGAGATTATGTTCCTTTCTCATTCTTTTCAATATGGATATCCAGTTCTCCAAGCACCATTTTTTGATGAGGCCATTCTCTCCCAGTTGAGCAGGCTAGGTGGCATTGTTGAATATCAGATGACTGCATATGTAAGGATCAATATCAGAGCTCTCAATTTGGTTCCATTAGGGGGTATGTTTATCCTTGTGACAATACCAAGCTCTTTTGAACACTGTAGCTTTGTACTATGTTTTAAAGTCAGGAAGTGTGATTCCTCCAATTTCATTGTTCATTTTCAATATGTCTTGGGCTATTCAGGGCCTCTTGCCCTTCCAAATAAATTTCATAATTAGTTTTTATAATTCGGTAAAAAATGCTGTGTTGATTTTTATTGGAATTTCATTAAAGTTGTAGATCAGTTTGGGTAGGATAGATATCTTAATGATGTTTAGTATTCCATCCATGATCAGGGAATATTCTTCCATTTATTTAAGTCTTCTTTGATTTCCTTTAACACTGTTGTGTAATTTTCTGTGTGTAAGTCATTTACATCTTTAATTAAATTTATTCCTAGGAATTTTATTCTTTTATTTGCTATTGTAAATGGGATTTTCCCCTTGATTTCCTCCTTAGATTGCTCATTATTGGTGTATAGAAATGCTACAGATTTTTGTACCTTGATCTTATAACCTGCAACATTGCTGAACTCATTTATATCCTCTAAAAGCTTTGTTGTAGATTTCTCAGGGCTTTTTGTATATAGGATCATGTCTTCTGCAAGTAGTGAAATTTTGACTTCTTCCTTTCCACTTTGGATTCCTTTTATGACTTTTTCTTGCCTTTTTGCTCAAGCAAGTATTTCTAACACAATGTTAAATATAAGCAGTGATAATAGGCATCCTTGTCTTGATCCCGATTTTAGAGGTAAATCTTTTAGGATTTCACCACTGTATATAATGTTAGCTTTGGGTTATTCATATATACCCTTTATCATCTTGGGGAAGTTTCCTATCGTTTGCAGTGTTTTTATCAGGAAAGTGTGCTATATTTTGTCAAATCATTTTTTTGCATCTATGCAAATGATCAGTAATTTTTTTTGTTTCTGTCTCTTTATGTGGTGTATTATATTGATTGATTTTCTTATGCTGAACCATCTTTGCATACCTGGGATGGAACCCATTTGGTCATGGTATATAATTCATTTGATATGTTGTTGAATATGATTAGCAAGTATTTTGTTGATGATTTTAGCATCTAGGTTCATTAGAGAGTTTGCTCTGTAACTTTCCTTTCTTGTGGCATCTTTGTTTGGCTTTGGTTTTACAATAACGTTGGCATCATAGAATGAGTTATGCAATGTTCCTCCTACATACATTTTTTTTTGAAGAATTTAAGCACGATTGGTGTTAATTCTTTCAGGAATGTTTGGTAGAATTCACCTGTGATGCCATCTGGCCCTGTGTTCTTATTGGTTGGGAGGATTTTAATGACAAATTCAATGTAGTTACTTGTGATTGGTCTGTTGAGTTCACAAATTCTTCTTTCATCAATGTAGGCTGCTTGTGTGTTTCCAGGAATTTGTTCATTTCCTCTTAATTATCCTTCTTGTTGGCATTTAATTTTTCAAAGTATCCTTGTATGATAATCTTTATTTCTGTGGGGTCAGTTGTGATATCCTTTTCTTCATTTATTTTGTGTAATTGCTTCTTCCCTCTTTTTCCATGTTAGTCTAGCTAAGGCTTTGTCAATTTTAATGATCTTCTTGAAGAACCAGCTTTTGGGTTTATTTTTCCTAGTAATTTCTTATTTTCTATTTCATTTAGTTCTGCTCTAATCATTGTTATTTCCTTCTTTCTACTTCCTTTGGAGTTAGTTTCTTGTTCTTTTTCTAATTCCTCCAGGTGTACAGTTAGCCCTTCGATTTAAGCTCTTTCTGCTTTTTTGGTATATGCATTTATGGCTATGAATTACCCTCTCAGTACAGCTTTAGCTGCAACCCATAGATTTTCATATGTTGTGTTTTCATTTTCATTCATTTCAAGGTAGTTATTGAATCCTTTTGAAATTTCATCATCGACCCACTGTTTGTTTAAGAGTGTGCTGTTTAACTTCCATATCTTTGTGACTAGTCTGGTTTTCTGGTCATTACTGATTTCTAGCTTCATTCCATTGTAGTCAGAGAAATTACTTTGTATGATTTAATTCTTTCTGAGTTCATTGAGAAATTTTCTGTGCCCTAAAATGAGGTCTATCTTGGAGAATGATCCATGTATCCTTGAGAAGAATATATATCCTGCTGTATTTGGGTGTAGTGTTCTGTAAATGTCTTTTAGGTCCAGATCCTCTAGTGTATTATTCAGAGTCTTTTACCTTTATTGATTCTCTGGCAAGATGCTCTGTCTAATGGCGATAGTGATGTATTAAATTCCCCCACTATAATTGTAAGGATTTATTTATCCACTTTGTTTTTCCAGTGTTTGCGTCATGTATTTTGAGGCAACCTTCTTAGGTGCATAAATGTTTTATGATTGTTCTTTCTTCTTGAAAGATTACATCTTTTACTAATATACAGTGACCGTTTTTGTCTCTTACAAAAGCTTTGCATTTAAAGTCTATGTTGTCTAATATTAGTATTTTGGTTATTGTTTGCTTGTATGATTTTTTTTCAGTCATTCACTTTCAATCTCCTTGAATCCCTTGGTCTAAGGTAGGTTTCTTGTAGACAGCATAGAGATAGGTCATATTTCCTTATCCATTCTGCCAATCTTTGTCTCTTGACTGGTGAGTCTAAACCATTAACATTCAGTGTTATTACTCTCAAAGAATTACCTACATTAGCCATATTTTCTTTGGGTTTATGTATGTCATATGTTGTTTTTATTTTCTTTTTGTCTTTTTAGTTGTCCTTTCACTCTCCTCCATCTCTGCCTGTCTCCCGTTTTTTCCTTTCAACCTGCAGAATTCCATTCAGTATTTCTTGAAGGGCAGATTTCTTATTAGCATACTGTCTTAATTTCTGTTTATCTGAGAATATTTTGAACTTTCCATCATTTTTGAAAGCCAGCTTTGCTTATTAGAGAATTCTTGGCTAAAAGGTTTTCTTTTAGTTCCTTAACTATGTCATACCACTGCGTTCTGGCCTCCATGGTTTCAGATGAGAAATCAGCACTTAATTTTTTTGAGCTTTCCTTGTATGTGATGTTCTATTTTCTTTTGCTGTGTTAAGTATTTTCTCTTTGTCTTGAACATTGGACAGTTTGATAAGTATATGTATTGGAGTAGGACTGCTGGGATTTATACTGTTTGGGATGTGCTGCACTTCTTGGATATGTAAATCTATCTCACTCAATTGAGTTGGGAAATTTTCATCCATTATTTCCTCCAACACTCCTTCTGTCCCCTTTGCCTTCTCTTCTCCCTCTGGGATGCCTATAATGTGAATGTTTATGCATTTGTTTTGTCATTTCAAATCTTAAGTCACTGCTGGATTTTCTCTATCTTTATATCTTTCTGTTCGCTATTTGATTTCAGATCTACTGTCTTCCACTCCCTAATTCTTTCCTCTGCCTTTTCAAATCTGTTGTTATGTACTTCTGGCATTATTTGGATTATGCCATTCATCATCATCATATCTGTTATCTTTTTATACATGTTTACAATTTCTTCAGTATGTTCTCCCAGTGTCTTCTTAATTTCCTTAATCTCTTCCTTCACTTCATTAAGTTGGTCCATGATATTGGTTTGGACAACTTTGATTATTTGTTTGATGTTCTTTATCTCTTCCTGGTTTTGGGTTTGTTCATGGGTCTGGGCCATATCTTCCTGTTTCTTGGTATGGTTTGTAATTTTTTGTTGCTGTCTGGTCATCTTTTTATCTTGATGGATTTATTCAGTTGATTAGCTTCACTCTCTTTTCTACAGTTTTATTTAACTGGTTTTTGTGTGTGTGTGTTAAGTTTTCTCTTTGACACTTTGTTTTACTTGTTCTGTTTCCTTACTGTTTTCTATTCCCTTGAAGGAAAAAGATTAGGGTCAGAGAAAGCCAAAGAGGTGAGAAAAGAAAAAGGACAATAGTATTAATAATAGAAAGAGTTGAAAAAAAAACTGTATAAGACCTTGGAAAATGAATATTTAACTCATGTAAGTAGTGTAGAGTAATAGGAATACAAAATTGGAGAACTTACAATGAAATGGAATACTGAATAGAGAAAAATATATAGAATGAATTAAAGGGCCAAATTGATGAGCAGAGAGGGATAAAGAAAAAAACACACAAAAAATAAAACATTAATAAAAAAAAGAAAAATCAATATTTGAGATAGAAATAAAAATCAGAATCTTTGAGAACTAAATAAAGAGATGTGGAATGTAAGAACAACAACAGAAATCAGAAGATAGATGAAGGAAGGAAAAGGCATAGCATTTGTAGACAAAATCAGTATACACAGAGAAAGGGAAATCAAGGAAGAGGAAACACAGCAAAGAAGAAACAAGCTAGCAGCACCTAATTAAAGAAAGAAAAAAGGGAGGGGGAGAAAAAGGAAAGAAAAA
The DNA here is from genome assembly GCA_029593785.1 of Cabassous unicinctus. Taxonomy (NCBI): domain Eukaryota; kingdom Metazoa; phylum Chordata; class Mammalia; order Cingulata; family Chlamyphoridae; genus Cabassous; species Cabassous unicinctus. Next base: position 29,918 of record JAQZBX010021565.1, read on the forward strand.
CAAGAAAACAAAATGAAAAACAAACACACAAGAAAGCAGTCAAATAAAAACTAAGGAAGAACAGCCTTCCCCCTTAAGTCCCTGGGGAGCTTCTCAGGCTGCTGGTGTTAATCAATTAATTACCCTGCAACATTCCCTCTGCAGGTTTTGAAGCAGGTTTTAGTTAATAAAGTAAGTTAATTCTTAAAGAAAACATTTTTTATGAAAAATAAGAGACCTAATAGAAGCTAATACAAAAATAATATTTTTGTTTTCCCTGTCTTAATGTGTCAGCTGGATATTTGATATCCTGGTGGATCACTACTCTAAGAGGAGCCAGGAATTAAACTTGTAAATTCAATTCAGAAACTCCTCCACTGAACTAAACTTTATTGTTGGGTCACTTAACTCTTCAGAAAGATAACCAGTCACTTTCCCTTGGACAGGTTGACACTGAAGTTGGATAAATTCCTGCTGATTAGGCATCTGCCCCTGTCCCCTTTATATTCTTATTGCTTTCTCTCCCAGATCAGCAGGATGGAATAGCCTGTGTGGCAGGATTCCCCCTCACCTCTCCCAGTCAGGTTTGCTTCCCTTTGGAAATTCAAATGGACCCTGGTGACTGAACTCACTGCAGAGAAATGAATCTCAACCTTCTTGCAGACCACCCTCTTCTCCCAGGGAACCCTAGATACGCTCTTGGAAGCTTATTAAGTGCGACCTACTCCCTGCCTATCTTATGGATGTTGAAATTTTGAAAGTTTTCAGCATGGCTCTAGTCAACTGTCTGACTCAACCCTCCTCAGGCCAAATTTCTCTATGGCAGGGAGGTTAGGTAAATCTGGCTGCCTCAGCAGATTCACCTCTCCCCTCTTCCTGGTGCTATCTTGAGCCAGCTGGTATGTTCCTCAAAGTTCAAAGCGAGTCTAGGCAACCAAACCCACAGAAAGGAAACCCTTCTCCACTCTTCTCCAGAACCCTCCCACTCTTGAAGAATGTTCCCTCCCACTGGATGGCTGGTGGGAGTAAAGGCTCAGGTCTCACAGCAGCTTTGCCTTGAGAATGGGGCTTAGCTGTCCTGCAGTTCCCAGTTTCAGAGACAAGAAACTCAGGGTTTTACCTTGAGCAATTTATCTCTTTGTCCAGCTCCCTCCACATCGATGCCCAGAAGCCTCCTGCTCTGCGGGTTCCCAAAACAGCTCACTCGGGCAGGATCTTGCCCTGACTCAGCTATTTTTTTTGTGAGAGAGATGGTAAGTCCACACTTAGACCAAAGCTATCTTGCCCAGATCCTCCCTATATTTTTATTTTAATTACAGTCTCTTTTTTCCCTGTAGCTACAATCAGCTCAGCTCCAAACCTGCTCTCTGCTTTGCCTTTTCACTCCACTCCAACTCTTAATGCTCTGACTTCTATTAATTAAGACCCCCTTAATTCATTGCTTTTCTGCCCATTGGAACTTGCAAGTTGGACCCATACTTTAGTCCTGAGTCAGTCTCCCACAGAGCCAGGAAAAGTTGGTTAACAAAGTCATCCAATATATTCATTTAAGTGAACAACTATTCAATCCTGAGGCATATTAACTGGAATACTTGCAGACCACACAGTTACCCCTATGAGTCAATCTGCCTTCAATGACCTGTACTGGATATGCAGGTTCCAAAGCTGTAGTCGCTATGGTTCAATCAGATCTCAGAGGCCTGCCTTAGAATAGACTGGTGCCACCAAACCACTGCCTTGTATCACACAAGCTAACATGCATATCTGAAATTGGTATCAAGAAAATTTACTCTGCCCTTTTTCACTGTTTATAAAGCAAAACATTTACCAGAGTATCTTTCAGTGCATTAGGTCACATCATTTGCCCAATAACTCTTTTTTTAAAGAGAAGATGTAAGTTTATAGAGAAATCATGAAGTATCTTAACCACCTTTCACACATGCATGTTTCACTATTATTAACAATATGCATTGGAGTGATATATTTGAAGTAATTGATGAAACAACATTATTTATAGTTACATCATTAATTGTAGTTCATACTCTACATTAAGTTTCACTGTTTTTGCCTAACAGTCCTATATTTGTTGTGTGTAATCTTTGACATCTCAGCTCCTTTTGTTTGTGGTATGCCAGTATCTGGCCAGAGATTCCTTTAAACAACTAGAGCCAAGACAGAAAAAGAAGAAGAAGGAGGAGGAGGAGGAGAAGGAGAAGAAGAAGAAAAAAGAAAGCTCTCCCATTTTTTTCAAATTAGTGCTAGGTTGGGTCAGTCCCTCATTTCTTAGCCAAGTCT
>JAQZBX010021566.1:0-32188 GCA_029593785.1 Cabassous unicinctus
CCCTCTGCAGGGATGGCAGCAAGGAAGAGGTCATCCTATCACAGAATCACCTCTTGATGGGATTTCTCTCTTCAAAGTAGTTGTTTCCATGTTGTGTTAATATAGTTCAGCAAATGAATTTTTTTAAGAGTTGAAGTACACATAAAAGTTAAATAAAATGTGCAAATCAAAACAAACAGGAGAAATCAGAATTCTACTTAGTATTTACTGAAGGGTTGGCCTCTGAAAAATTTTTAGAACTGCTTGGAAAACAATAAAATTCTGGAACAAATGCCTCTCTTTTCCAGCAAAGCCAACAGATCTTATTTCCAAGTTTGTAAGATTCTCTTTTTATCTAACAAAACCATATAAACCAAATTCATGGAAATTCCAGATATAAAGTTGAGTCTATTATTTGCATAAGCTATCACATTGTTCCAGATATTCCAAACTACAGCAGACAACTTCTTGCACAAAAATTTACCACATCATGTGTTTTTCTTTTTTCTTTTGAGGATATATTCTTTGTAACTATATCATCATTTCATCAAAACACTAACTAAAGCATTTTCAAAAAAGATAATCTCTCTATTGTTTATATGATGCAGAATAACCCTTTTGGTTTTCCTTAGGCCATGTTTAAAAGACTGGTTATTGTGGTATTACATACACAACTTCAAATGTAATTATTTATTTTGAGTATATATTTATGGGGAAAAAGTTCTCTTGTTTAGCTCCACTGACCAAGATTTAATTCAATATTAAATATAATTTAATATCAAATATATAAGGATATAACTTCTGAGAATTAATTTCAAAATAAATTTTTATTATCTCTGAAACTGTAATTATTGGACATTCTCATCCCGTAGAATACTGAATATGTTTATAGCTACAAAAAAGTAGAAATCTAGACCCATGTGACCTGATCCCAGGATATTGGCATTTCTATTCCATTTCACCCTTTGGGATCCCATTTCACAAGTCGCATCAGAAGAACACCATATTAAAGTCTATTCAGTATGAACAGAGTTCTGAGATTTCACCATTAATTTAGATAAAATGACTTCTAAGATATAAGCACTTAATCTAGCCTTAGAAAAGCGTCCACTCTTTATAGTCATTATTTTGTCTAGGACATATATTGATACAGCTACTTTGAATTATCACTGTTTCTATTACTTTGAACATAAACCCAAGTGTGAAAATTAAAATTAGCCTGTACATTCATTGGATGAGTCACTTTGCTTTACAGATTACTTTTAAAAAACGGATTAATTTTCTTGGGATAGAAGAAGATTTTCTTTCTTTATGGATCCTGTTCTCTGTAAACCTGTTTTAAAGCAACATTAGGTCCTTTTTGAAGATTTTTCTCCAGAAATGGAAAAGCCTCGCTGCACAGGGGTAAGAGTGTTGGCCGGTGCCCCCTTCTTGCTGGGGGAGGAAGCCAGGTCAAGGCTGCCAGCAGTCTCAAACTGGACGTGCTCGGTCAAAAGGCTGAGCGGACAGGAAGTGCGGGAGGCAGACGCCACTTCAGGGCGGTAAGGGACGCTTCTCCCCAAGCAATCAAGATCGCAGCCAGCCAAAAACTGCTGATTTGCAGGGGTGGAGGGAGAAGTCAGAGCCAGAAAGCACGCTGGGTGAGAAGAAACAGGTCCTGGGGTTTGGGACGACCATGCGGTGACCTTGACAGGTTATTTTTGGCCTGAAGGCCTTAGAGCTTGGGCAGCCCTGTCATGATTTTATTGAGAGGATACCTCAGTAGGGCAGATAGTTTGTGCTTTATACCCCTGGAAAGCACTCACGGAAACTGTGATGAACATGGAGGTAAGAACGGGGCCCAGCCCAAGCTTCTTCTCTCCTCCTCTTTTGCTCAACTCACCTGCTCCCCAACATAAAAGAAAAAATAAGACATGAATGAATAAACCAGCATCTATGTACGTATTTCTCTCTTTGGGATTTCAGTTTGCTCCCACAATCCACCCCTAATTGAGGACATTTCTAGAAAAGTGAATTAAAATTGTCCCACTCTGCTGGGAAGAAATCCCAGAAGTGACCAAGGATTGGGCAGGCTGGTTAATGGAGTTGAAGTGTATGTTTGGTTCAGTGAAATCACTTTTTCTCAGAAGGTCATCTAGAGAACATCATTGCTTGGGTTTTAGCAACATCAAGAACATTTTTAAAAAAATCAAATAAAAGGAAAGGGATTATGTGCTTGTCAAATGGGATGGGGGAGGAGGTGGAGAGAGACTACCCCTGACCCCCCATCCTACAGCCAGGGTTGGGGAGAGGAGAGAAAATCCCCCAGAGGTGGAGTGGGAGGTGGCAACTCCTAACAGGGAGAACAGATAGCTGAGTCTTGGGGCCAGTCAAAAAAATAAAGTGAGGACAAGTGGAGGCCCTCTCAACTCATGAATAGTCTTAGGTGCTCCATCAGAGGAAGCTTAAGTTTTGAAAAAATGTAACATATTTTATATTCACACAACTTTCTTTTCACACATTTTATGTATTTTTGGCCTTTCAACGCCATAATTTCAGCTGTCATTTGCTTTTACTTAACACTTCAGAAAGATTCCACTGTGACCTGACCATTAGAATACAATTCCAAAGCCCGTAAAAGGCTGTATTCTGACAGTAACTTGTCAATCTGGGCTAATAAATGCTTCCTCAGCCTGGAAATTCATTTAAGATTAATAAATCTGATTGAGAGAGAAATTATTTGTATTTGCTTATTGACTCTGTTTTTTGCTAGATAAGGCAGAACTAGAAAGGAAAGAGGAAAGCAATAAAGACATGTGTCTTATTTGCCCTCCAAAACTGCAGATTTTATAGGGACAGGACTTTGTGAGCATAGGCTCTTAAAGGATATTTTTGTCAGTCAGTCCAGATGGATCCATATGATATATCAATCTGTAAGACTGGGATGAAATGCTTCTCTTTCTATCTTTGAAGGTCCCATCATCACAGAAGCTCCATTTCTGTTGAAGGATATATCCTGCTAAGATTTCTGGTAATGGAAAAAATGCCAGGAGATATGATGATTTATGAATTCTGATGTGAATATTACTGAAACACGCAAATGAATGGGAAATGCCAAAGAAGTCTTCAGCCTATTTTGTAAGATGTATTTTATACAATATACTCAAAGTGATGGATAATACATCACTCAAAATGAGATAAAACTTCTTCTTCCATTACTTACATGTCTCATTATTTTTTGCTATCTTAAAAATTACATGATACAAAGTGGCTCTCTGCAGTTCAGTCCAACAGCATACTGGCTGGTTATATAGGTCCCTATTTTAAACATCATTACTGTTACATGTATCTACTTTTGGTGATAACTGTGCACTCTTTCAAAAAGTAAACTTAAAAAGTTACAAAATTAAACAAATGTATAATCAAGAAAATTTAAGAGATGCAAGATAATGGTATCCTATATTTGTTTACTAACTTTCAGTTTACAAAGAGATTTTGCATACATTTTTTTCTCTTTTTTACCCCAGAACAATACTGAGATAGATAGTAGAGCTCTTATTTCATAAAAGAGAATACTTGTTCATTGATATAAAGTCACTTGCTAGAATCACCCAGCTAATAATTAGCAAAGCTGCTATCAGTGCCCAGGTTGCTTAGGGTTTATGGCTGTCATGGATACAAAATTTCGTCTTGATCATCTGATGCTAAGTGTAAAAAGGCTCCAGTACACAGTGTTAATGGGACATTGTAGCAACTATATAGCAACAATTTTTTATTTCTACAAAAATGTCATGGCTGAGACAAGGTGTATTACTAGCACACACTGTGTATTTAATTTAGAACTAATTGTATACTACATAGCATTGTATTACTAATTGTATATCCATTGAACACTTTCGTGTAGTAATATCATTATATTACTTAAATTTAATGTGCCATGTCAGATTTCCAAAATCTACTTATCATATTTACCAAGATTTCAAGCCTTCCATTTAGAAACCATGTTCATTTAAAACATTTTTTGAAAAAGGCAGGGAGATTATTTTAAAATAGCGGTTAGATCACATCACTCTTATTTTCAAACTATGCAATGACTTCCTATTTCACTTCAAGGGAAAGCCAATGTCCTACTGAAAGCTTCCCCTTTACACCAGGAACTAGACAAGGATGTTTCCCTTACCAATTCTAGTCAACATTGTACTGGGTTTTCTAACCAGAGCTATCAGGCAAGAACAGAAAATAAAATACATCCAAATTGGAATGAAGGAAGTAAAAGAATCTCTATTCACTGATGGCATGATCTTATATAAAGAAAAGCCTCAAGAATCCATAAAAGAAGGATTAGAGCTAATACATGAGTTCAGCAAAGTTGCAGGACATGAGATCAAGATAGAAAAATCAGTTTTATTTCTAAACATTAGTAATGAACAATTCAAAAATGAAATTAAGAAAAAAATCAAAAAGCATCAAAAAGAATAAAATAAGAATAGATAGGGAAGCGGGTGTGGCTCAATGGATAGAGCTCCCGTTTACCATATGGGAGGCCCTGGGTTCGCTTCCTGGGGCCTCCTTGTGAGGGCAGGCCAGCCCGCGCAGCGAGGTGGGCTGATGCAGCAGGACCTCACAGCAAGGGGGAGATAAGCAGACACGGAAGAAACACACAGCGAATGGACACAGTAAAACACAAGCAGCAAGGGGGGGGGGATAAATAAATAGATAAATAAATCTTTAAAAAAAAAAAAGAATAGATTTAATCAAGTCATGTAAGATGTGTACACTTAAAATCACACACACACAAAAAATGTTGAGAGAAATTAAAGAAGTCCTAAATAAATAGAAAATATCTCACATTCATGGATTGGAATACATAATAATATAATATTGTTAAGATGATAATACTACCCAAATTAAGCTACAAATTCCATGCAATCTATCAAAATTACAATTGCCTTTTTGCATGATTGAACATGCCAGTCCTAAAATTCATATAGAAATGCAAGTGTTCCTGAATAGCTAAAATGACCTTGAAAAAGAAGAATAAAGTTAGAGGACTCAAATTTCCTGATTTCAAAACTTAAGACAAACCTACAGCAATCAACACAGTATGGTACTGCCATAAGGATATACTTACAGATAAAGAGAATAGAATTGAGAGTCCAGAAATAAACCTATACACTTATGACTGATTGATATTTGACAAGGGTTCCAAGATCGATGAATGGGGAAAGAAGAGCCTTTGCAACAAATGGTCCTAGGACAACTAACTATCCATATGCAAAAGAATGAATTTGGACCCTACCTTTACACCGTGTACAAAAATTAACTCAAAATGGATCAAAGACCTAAATATAAAAGCTACAACTATAAAACTCTTAGAATAAAATAAAGGGAGCTTCATTACCTTGGATTAGACAATGATTCCTAAAATATGGCACCAAAATCACAAGCAACAAAGGTAAAATAGGTAAGTTGGCCTCCATCAAAATTTGAAACTTTTGTACATCAAACGATACTATCAAGATATTGAAAAGATGACTGATAGAATGGGAAAAAATATCTGCAAGTCATTTTTATGATCAGGCTCTAATATCCAGAATGTAATGAACATTTAGAACTCAACAATTAAAAGAAATATTATCCAATTTAAAAGTAGACAAAGTATTTAGTTAGCCATTTCTCCAAAGAAAATATACAAATAATCACATGAAAAGATGCTCAGCATTATGAAACATCCTTAGTGATTGGGGAAATACTAATCAAAACCACCGTGAGATACCACTTACTATCTACTAAGGTGGCCATAATCAGTTTACAGACACTGACATGCATTGGCTGGTATGTAGAGAAATTGGAACCTTCGTAAACTGCTGGTGGGCAAGTAAAATGGTGCAGTCACCAAACAGTTTGGTGGTTTCTCAAAAATTTTTTTAAAGAATTATGATTCAATCCAATAAATGTGCCTGGACAGGATTTTTAAAATCCATGTTTCCATAATTTGTTAAGCTGCCTATTATCTGTTGTTTTATCTTTTGAAGTTGAAATAAAATTTACTAATTTTGAAAAAAAATTAGGGTTGCCACATGACCCAGCAAAGAAAAATGAGAACATATGTTCACGCAAAAACTTGTAAATGAGTGTTCCTAATAGCATTATTCATAACTTCCCCAAAGTGAAAACAACCCCAAATGTTCATCCTCTGATGAAAGGATAAAGAAAATGTGGTATATCTGTACAACGAAATACTATACAGCCCTAAAAAATGAGTAGCTGATACATGCTACAGTACAGTTGAACCTTGAAAGCAAAAGAAGCCAGACACAAAATACCATGTATCATATGTATTTATATGAAATGTCAAGAACAGGTAAATCCATAGAGAAAGAAAGTAGTGGAGTGGTTTCCAGGGGATGGGGATAAGGGAAGCTGGGAAGTATGGAGATTAATTTTGAGGATGATAGAAGTGCTCTAAAATGAGTGGTATGCAACATTGTAAATATACTAAAAGCATCTGAATTGTAAACTATAAAAATGATTAAAATGTTGGATTTTATGTTATAGGAATTTTATCTCAAAACTTAAAAGAATTTAACCACTTTACAATCACTAGGAAGGCTATTATCTTAAAAACAGAAAAGAAGTGTTTGCAAGGATGCAGAGAAATAGGATCTCTCATACCTTGTTGGTGAGGATATAAAATTGTACAACCATGGTGCAAAATAGTTTGGTCATTCCTCAGAAAGTTAAACATAGAAGTACCAGATGAACAAGCAAGTCCACTTCTAGGTATCTATCCAAAAGAACTGAAAGCTGGGAATGGAACAGATATTTGTACACCAATGTTCACAGATGCACCACAAATAGCCAAAAGGTGGAAGCAACCCCAGTGTCCATCAATAGATGAATGCATGAATAAATGTGGTATATAAACAACAGTGGACTATTTCTCAGCCATAAAAAGAAATGAAGTTCTGGTACACGGTACAACATGGCTGAACCTTGAAGACATCATGTTGAGTGAAATACGCCTGACACAAAAGTCTACGTATTGTATGATTCCACTTATATGACATACCAGAAGCCGGTGGGGGATGGGAATGGGGAGTTACTACTTAATGGCTACAGAGTTTCTGTTTGGGTTGATGAAAAGGTTTTGGTAATGGATGGTGGTGATGGTGGCCTAATATTGTGAGTATCATTGATAGCACTGAATTGTACACATATAATTTGTCAAATGGGAAATTTTGTGTTGTATATCTATTACTACAATAAAAATTAAAAACAAAAAACCCAAACAGTACCCTGGCAATGGCCAGGAGGCCCTGCCTGGTCTAGTCCTCTACCCATCTGACTTCATCTCTTTATTTCTTCCCTCTCATTCCCATCACTGCCACGCTGCAGTCGCCATCTTGCCCTCCTTCAAAACCTTCACACCGTGCCTCCCTCAGAACCTCTCAGTTTGCTCTTCTGGATGTCTGGGTGGCTCTTCCCCAAGGAGGCATGCGGCTCAGCCCTCCCCATCTTTTCTGTGAGGCTCTGTCTTACCGTCTACCTGAACCTGTAGCCCTCCACACACCCTGTAGTTGCTCTTTCCCTCCCCTGCTTTCATTTACCCATAGCACTTATCAGATTAAAATACACTACGTCACTTACATACTTAGATTGTTTATTAAAGTGACCGGAAAAAAGAGATTAAGAAAAAAAAAAACTAATAATGAGGGGGAAAAAAAGAGTATAAGGAAACGTGAACTCCAAGCATCAAGGAACACTGAGAAAGCCATGAAATGTGACTTAAGAAAAAAGGTAGGAGGTTCTCTCTTTAAAACCATAGATAAAATAGGATAAAAACATTTTTTAAAATTCTGCTTTTACTAGGTCTTGCGGTTCTTTAAATCTTGTTCTAAACCCAAATGAATTTTATCCATATTATTAGCGGAAGTTAATAATTATACTTTATATTTATCCATTTCATGATTTTATTTTTATAGAAATACCATCATTGGGTGAAACACATGCTAGTCTTTTTCAGTAAGTCAATACTGTGATGAGCCTAACTGCTAGCGAGACTTTACAAACATTTTTTGACCTGGAAGCTAAGAAATAATCTCAAAGGAAATAGTCAATAAAATGATGCAGCCCCTTTGGTAGCCAGTCTAATAGTTCCTCAAAAGGTTAAACAAAGAGTTACTATATGACCTAGCAATTCCACTCCAAAATAGATACCCAAGAGAATGAAAACCTACGTCCATGCAAAAACTTGTACATAAATATTCATAGCAGCATGATTCATAAGAGCCCCAAAATGAAAACAACATAAATATCCATCAACTGCCAATTGGAAAATAAAATAGAATATCATTTGGCAATAAAAAGAAACAAAGTACAGATAGATATGACATCATGGTTGTGCCTTGGTAATCTTATGCTAAATGAAAGACATCAGACATAAAAGGCCACATATCATATTTATACAAAATGTGAAATTTATATAAATTTCCATTTATATGAAATGTGCAGAATAGGCAAATCCAGAGAGACATGAACTAGATAAGCTGTTGCCTGAGGCTGGGGTGTGAGGGACTGAGGAAAACGGGGAGCAGCTGCTAATGAGGCACAAGGTTCCTTCCTGGGGTGATGAAAATGCTCTAAAATTGTCTGCGATGGGGGCGGCATAACTCGGCAAGCATGCCAAAAGCCATTGAATTGTACACTTTAAACGTGCACATAAACTGTACGGTATGTGAAAAATAGGAAAGTAAAGCTACTACAGAGAAAAGTAAGAGTCAGTAAACTGAAAACTCCTCTTAAGTTCTAGCTCCCTTTCTTTCTGGTTTATCCTGAAGAAGCATAAATGTTGGCCTCTGTCACCTGGGAGGACATGAGGGAAGCACAAGTTATCAGCTGCTGCCTTGGAAGAGCGCTGGCCTTCAGAAGTGTCAAGAAGGGGAGGGCTCCTGTGACACCTGCTCCTTAAGGTTGCTCTTTTCGGAGGCTGAGCCTGACAAGCCAGTACGCACAAACGGGACGGTAGCATCGTGCATCTTAAGCCAAGCAGAGCCTTCTAAAAGACAACTCCTCTGTAGGCTAAACCAGTCTGACCTTTCAAAAACCGAGCTGGAAAGTCCTCCAGCCTCAACTCTAGCTTCTCACCCATGCACTACATTTTAATTTTGTTAAACTTCCCCTAGTGGCCCCAAATGCTGTGCTCTCTTACAGTGCTCTTTGCCCAAGTTTCAGCACAAACGTCACTGGAGAAACGATGTAATTCCTTCTGCATATGCCCATACTACCTTGTCTATATTTCTATATTGGCACCAATCTTATTAAATTTAATTATTATTTTTTAATGAATAGTCTTTTCTCCAGACGGTGAGTCTTTTAAGGACATTTGGCACATGGTAAGAGCTTAAATTAAGTACTTACTTGAGCTGGATGAATGAGTAAATGAATCCAGTGTTGTATGTAAGTATTGCTGTTTGACATTTCTGTTCTACAGGGCAGGGACGGCAGGTTGGGGCAAAGGAAGAGAAGAGTGGAGTGAAGCATTATAAATGAAAAATAATTTTAAAATAATTTAAATGGTGTGGGCAATCACAGAATAAGCAAAAGACGGACTATTAGGACATGTTATATACTCAATGATCTATTGCATTGGTTGATGAAAAATAGACCACTTGGACATTCCATAGGGATAGAATATTTGCTATGAATTGGCTCCTTCCTAAGATATGTTCATGGATAATTATGACAATACCCTAATTTTTCTCCTTAAGTGAGGACTTTACAACCCAGCTCCCAGGTAAGATGGGTCTCTGCTCTCTAAGCCTGGGAACACTAAATTCTACTCCTGGCCCCACCACTTAAATCTCTGTGATGCTGCTTCATGGCCCAAGCATCAGCTCACATCACTAACATCCCCGGCTGCTGTTACATCACCTGTCAAATTTTCTGTCCTCTCAGTCAATTTACTCTGAATGTTAAGCTTGCTCTTTTGTGTCCATTTCTCTCTTGGTGCTGTTTACATAAGGATTCCCCAGAGACTCGGGCCTGACCTCAGTTTCATGCTCAGACACTCTTTCGGTAACAGCACGTCTTTTCTTCCCAGTGCTAGACAAGATAACATTCAAGTACAGTTTAGTGTCATATGCCCTAGCTTGCATGGGCAACTGATGTGAATTTGGAGCAGAGTGCTTTTGGTTTCTATATTTGCCTGAAATACAAATGCCCCAGGCTAATGCTCTGTGCGTTTAACCATTTCACAGCTACCAAATCACGTGAGAAATAGTGCAGAGTCATAGAGCAGTTGGTGGATTTGGGTATTTATCATTTGGCTTTACTTATATGAGATAATATTCAGCATATAGCCTTACCAATATGCCTTCAAATTGTGCATGTCAACAGGAAACGTAGGTATAAAGCAATAGATAATTCTTTAAAATTAAATAGAAATGCATTATATCTTTGTAGATAATCTTGTGATGAAGCTATAGCAAATCGGTCATTTAATCAACACTCAAGTGTTTGTATATATGCTATGGGTGTAAGAGGAAGTAATGACCGGTGTTTTCTATCGAATAACATTTTTTAAGGAAAGAAGGTATAACAAAGCTACTTGTTACAGCAGTTGTAGTGTCTTAAATTGATAGTTTCCTCATTTGCTGTAGAGCCATGATGCTAAAGAAAATAGCAATTAATTAGGACAATTGGATTCGTGAGTTAGTCTCTGAAAGACTCAAGACTCATTTTTCTCTCTTTCATGTAAAAATATTCAACGGATTGTCTCAACAATATCTAGGATTTGTTTAGCACTGTAAAATTTGCTAAATGTTTTTATATCCATTCATTCTCATATGATTCCTTAAAATCAGAGCAGGTACTATTTTTGCCTTTTTCAAAATGCAGAAGCATAAGTTCAGCAATTCTAACTAATTCACTAAAGACACACACTCTGCCCTGTAGAGCCCAAAGCCACGATGCTCATCTCTCACCAGGTATGTTACAGTACAGAACAGAGCTGCGAAAAGAATGTCAAATGAAAGATGACTCCCTGCCTTTCTTCTTTTAAAATCACATTGAAATTTATTTCTTGTTGGTCTTCACATTTTAAATTATATGTTAATTCTTTATATTTAAAATGGAAATTAAGTTTTAATTTTGAAGCAGACTATTGAAGAGAGCAATTCTAGTAAAGATGTTATAAATTCAAATTATTCATGTCGGGCCAAATGTTAAATAGTAACTTAATTGCCTTCAAATTTGCACAGCAACTAATTAGGCCTCCAGCCAGTTGAAATCACACACTATCGACTTGTAGCTGTACATTTCAAATGTCCACAGAAAAAGGTAAGAAGCTGTAAGGAGGGTGTGCTCAGTGGATAGCTGTGAATGGACAGTGAAGCTGCTTGTTATTCCAAACTGAGACAAAGACACATCCTCAGCCATATTAATGTATTTTTAACCTCTGAGCACTTAAATATTTGGCTTAGAGACTCCCTATGAATTTCTAGTTCTTAAATCAGAATAGTTTAAATAGGTACCTGGCATATAGTCGTGCTGAATAAATAGTTTATGAATGACTTAATTGTTTTTTTGGTTGTTTATATCATTTGGCTGTATACGCTATTTATATGTTCACATACATTAGGAAAAAAGAAATTCCTTAGACTAGAATTCCCGGCACGCCACAGTGAGTTGGTGGTTGGAAATGTTATATTTAAATCTAAACAACACCTATTCTACTTTAAATTTAATCTCCTTTATGAATTTTCCCAGAGATATGGTACACAGAATCATCTGGTGTTTTAAGATTTTTCAGGCTATTAGTTTGTGAGTCAGGAATGAGTTTCCAGAAGGCCTGTTGAATGTTCAATGAGTATCTAGAACGGTCGCCATGGAAACAACTGGAAGCGAGAGAGGGATTCACTTCAGAGTAGACCCCATCTATGATGTTTACTTGCAATTAAGTAAGTCAAGAAATACAATTTATAAGGAGAGGTAGGTAGATAAGTAGATAAATAGCTAGATATTTTAAGGGGGAAGAGTAGACATTAAAATACATTTAACATAATGCTAGAAGTAAATAGCAATTTTTAGGAGGCTAAAGATTAAAGCATAATGCAGGCAAGAGAGAAAATAAGTTAAAATAAATTTTAAAGCTATAAACTTCAAATAGAAGGCTACAATAAATTGCTTTACAAGGTAAGCTAAACAGGCAACGCACCTTTAAAATATTTTTTGATGAAAAAGAAATAAAGACGTGAAAAATTTTAAATAGCAGTCATCTAAAATATTAAGAGTAACACATATAATTTTATTAGACTAAGTAATTAAAAACAGCAAATACACAAAAACCCAAAATAATTAAGGGAAAAAAATAAAAGAGCAGGATACGTTCAACAACTCAAAAAAGATTATAAAACATTATATGAAATGTGATCCCACTTTTATATAAAAACTATGTCACGGATATATTTTAAAGGGAGACTCAATGGGAGTATTAAGTAATTGACACTTTATTGTTTTATTTCTGTATTAAATTGTATTTATAGTTTAGTGCTTTTGCACTTAGAAAAATTACCGGTTACTTAGAAGAGTAAAGAGACAAAGCCTCAACATTGCACAGCAAGTGCGAAACTCGGCCATGGAGACCCACCCAGAGGCCCACATGGGAGCCCACACAGTCCAGAGGGGCTTCCTTAGACATGGAGAGAGGAGGGGGTAAGCCCTTCACATCTGGCCTTGAAGACAGAGCTCTCTGTAACAGCTGGCTGCTTTTCCATCACTCATGCCTCCCCACGGATGCCTTCAGATACGAAAAGACGTCCTATTTCCAGTTGGTTACACCACAGGCCAACCATCTTGGAATCAGGAGAAACCTCTTCAGATCTGAAGTCCCTCATTTGTCAGGGAGAGAATTTACTAGATGAAATCAATAACTATGAATGGGGTATATCACTGCAGAGTTTACATTTTTCTTCCCAAATTTGGCACTCAAATATAGCATAGTCTTTGGAGAGCCACTTAGCCTCATGCAATGGAGTGTAAGAAGTATATGTTTCACACTAATTTATTTGCAGGAGGCCACATCACACATATAAATGAAATAACTAAATGAAGTGAGTTCAGCAGGGGAAAATGCGATATGCGGTTCATGGCTTAACTAAAGGAAGGAAAGGTTACAATAAGACTTAAAGTCATTTAAACCTCCCCCCAAAGTAAATATTTTACTCATTAGAATATTCCCTGAATATTTGATAAAGCAATACTTCAACTACCTAAGGCAGACTTTTGAAAAAGTAATTGCAGACATTTCAGAATAATTTTATAATCACTGACTGGAAATTTAAAGTATAATAACAAATCGCACCCATTTTTTAAGCTCTATTTCAACCTCAAAAAATAAAATAACAGACAAAAGGCAGCTTAACAAATTATGGGAGCATTACTTTAAAAACTGTTTTTAATCCTAAAAACAAACTCAGCAGCTTCTCCAGTGTTCCGAAAGAGGAATAAATGTGCACCGACTGATTAAATGACACGACCAAGGTCTCCTTGTCAATGAAGAAAATGAAAAAATGCTTTATCATAGTCACATCTCATAAAACTAAATCCCATATTCTTTTTTTTTAACCTTTAGCATTGATATAGAACCTTCTTTGCCTTTGCTATAAAAATATTTGCACTATTAATGTTAACTACTGTCTATAAGTTACATTAGTTGTATTTTCCCATGTATCACCATATTCTTAACACCTTGTAACAGAGGAATATTCTTGCATTTGTATTATTAACCAAATACCAATTTTTTGTTTAATATGTAATCTTATATTCGCAAGTGAAAACCAGTCTTCTCTTAAATGGCTATCTCAAATCTAGTAATTTGAAGAAAATAAAGAAAATAAATCTTGTTGCTAAAGCATACATTTTTATATGAAAAGAAATATACTTGTGCATATATCTCCATTCTCGCTGTCTCTCTCTTTCTCACATACAAACACATGCAGAATCTCTTACACTCGAGTAGTTACTATGTTTTTTTTCTCCCTGGAACATTGTATTAGCTTTAGAAACAAAAGCAGCCAAATCTTCAAACAGAGTAGATTCTACAATTGCATTTTTAAAAACCACAGCTGTTTGAAGCTGCAGTCCAAAGTTAATATGCTTATGTCATGTTTTCAACTCATAGTCTCCAAAAATCTCTTTCAGTGCATAACAGAGATAGACACACTGCATTATTTACAGCCGCTGGAAATAAACTGCACACACACTCCCAGACACACCTCAGAACACCCTTCCTGCAGTCAAGTCTGGATAAGAGAAAAGCAATCACAACGGTTTTGTAGCATACTAAGATGTTCACAGACATAACCCATGTGAAGATGGGACTGTACCCTTGCTTACCGCACATTGTTCGCCCTACTATCTGTCTTCGCAGTGGGGGGTGGGGGGTGGGACAGGCAGAGGGATCCAGGCAAGTTTATGAGGCCACCATGTGATTCCACCACTGGCCAAAGATTCTGCTGCTAAATAAGAAGCTATAAATTTCTTTCTATTAAACACTTAGTCATCTTCAAAGACAGACTTTGTATCCACGCGTTCCACATCCTCTGTTAACAGGTTACCCAAGGCCATCTCTCTGTATTGGGACATTTTCTCTTTATTTTTTTGCATGTATGTTTCCGCTGTCCCATTGACCACCTGAAAATCTTAAATTTTATTCCCATGTAGAAAACTATCTATCTAGATTCTTCTCGATTGCTTTAATTTTAGACTACCTTTATATGTAACTCATTGAGCATTTAATGTAAAAGACACTAATTTTTAAAAATTGTTCCTTTGACTGAGTATCTTTTAGTCAGAACCATGGTTATACGTGTGCTATAAATGAATCTAACAAATTCATACACCTCAGTTAATTCATACACCTCATATACTTTTTCTTTTCTCGTTGGGAAGAATAAACGCATTATGTGTTAAAATATTTTACATAGAGCTTAGACCTTAACGTGACTTTTTTCCTATCCGTATTTCTGCTAGCGTCCCTCCCACCGCAGGGCCAGAGCCTCTCATCACCTGGCAATGGTAGATAACACAAGACAAAACATTTTAAAGGCCAGCAAAAGCCCGAACAGAACAATGAGCAGAAGCCAAGCCTGTCAATTATCACCTGGGCTTGAGCCTAAATTCTCAAACTGTTCCTCCAAGAAAGCATTAGAGTTATTCCTTTTTCTTGGCACTCTTGCCTCACATCTGTGTAAGCCTATAGGGTGCCTGGTCTTCTTTCCTAATCCGCTTCTTCCCCTCACTGTGAAAAGAAGTCGTTGAGAGCCCACCTGTGTGAATTTTACCTTGCTATAATCTTGTCCTTAATCGCCATTTTGTTGGTGTGATTAATTGCACAGGAGACCGAGCTGGGGGCAGGGTGTTAGGATTTGGCACTTACGCAGACTCGTTGCCTGCAGGCTGATCACTACTCCCAGGCTTCATCACACTCCTGCGCCATCACGGTTTAGGCTCCAGAGACTGGAGTGAGTGCAGAGAGATGCTCTTCTGCAGAAATTTGTGCCAGGGATTTTCACTTGGGTTTTCAAGAATCTTGGACAGTTGGGTCTCCACCCTCATTTCTCATAGCATCGTTTGGAGTACCATAATTTCTCACTTGGACCACGGCAACAGTGCCTTAAGCGATGTCTCCACATCCTCTACTGCATCACTCCAAACCAGTCTCAAGGGCAAATGGATGATCAATCTTTTGCTTGTAATATGCTCATTTGGGGGAATAAAATCCAAAGATTTTGTTCTGTGGTTCTCCATGATCTACTACCTGCTTAACTTTCTATTCTCATCTCTCACATCCCCTACTCCTCCATATATCCGCCTTGCTCTAGTCACCTTGAACTTCTTCCATTCCCTTGAACATGTACCTTTCTTGCCTCTAGGCTTCAAACATGATGTGGACTCTGCCTTCAACATCTTTCATCTTGCTAACCCTACTCAGCTCTCAGTTTCAAGAGTGCTTCTTTCAGGAAACTTTCAAGGGTCTCCTAGGATTGGTTGGCAGTCCCTCCTGGGTGCTGTTACTAAGTCTGTACCCCTTGAAGCACAGTCACAGCATTCAACATTTCTATCTCAACTTCCTGCCTGCTTGCATCCTTCACTAGTGCAAAGATGCCATCAGAAATGGTAACTTGCTCATCTTGTTCTCCACCATGTCTTGTGATTCCTGGTCAAGACCTTCATCAGGCACAGAACATATTTGTTAAATTAATGAAAAGCTGGTTCCAACTCCTTTCATGCTATGTTCTCTCCTCTACACATACTCTCCTTTCCCCTGTCTTAGGTCTCCATGAGCTATTGGACTTGATAAGTCATTACAGCAAAACTCAGAGGACTGGTTTAGAAAAGTATGTAATATTGCCCCACCATTTGATAAATGCAGGTGTGCTGGCCCAAAGAGATGAAAAAACTTGCCCTAGGACATTGAGCTGCAGAGAAGTAGGCTCCAAACCTAAACACATATCGTATAAATCTCAGGATTATGCTCTCTCCACTATACCAAGCTACTTACCAACAATCTGGAATTTCTGATCAACTCCTTCCTAACTAACTTCCTGAGCCACTGGCCTTAACATTTCTATCCTTATCCGTGCCAAATACTGACAGGGGTAAGTGGCTTATTTCAGTAATGTCCCTTCATCAATGTGCTCATGCAATAAGATGCAAAGCCAAAATTAAGGAGGAAACTTGTCGGTAAAATCGTGTGCCAAAACTTGAACATGTTATACTTGGCTTTCTACTACATAAACTTGACAACTTTTTCAGACTGTGTAAACCAAGAACTGTTTTGTTTTTGTTGTTTTTTGTTTTGGTTGTTGTGCTCAGGGGTTTAAAAAATGTGAACGTTAAGTAATTTTTGCAAAAACAGTATACTGATTCTAAGTGCACATAAACTGGAAAACTAAGTAAGATAGTTTCTTTGAGAGATTATTACTTATGCATGCAGATTTTGTATTGGGGGAAAAACAATCATTTTCAAAAATATCTTAAGGCATTTTTTGCCCATCTTAAGTCTCTCCCATCTAGTCCAACCTGGGCAGTAGGAGGAAAGGCAGTGCTAGCAAACTTGCTGGTTTTAGGTCACTTCCACCACTAGAGCTTTGTCCTGGTCTTAGACACGTGGTATCAGTAGCATTTTTTTGTGAGACCTCCCTGGTAATTCATAACATCCCAGTATTATCCCAGTAAACCCCCACTTCTCTTCAATGACCATTTGAGAGTCATGTGTCACATTCTTCAGGATCCAGAAATTCTACTTGCAAGAGTATGCACAGTAGTTAAGAGCACATTCAGAATGCTTGTTCTGCCCCTTGTGAGTGGTGTGAATTTGAGCAAGTTAACATTTCTAAAGTATAGGTCTACATCTATGGAATGGGGAAGTAATCACAATGAAATACCATGTCACACCCACAAGAAGGCCTAAACTTTCAAGGACTGCCAATTCCATGTGCTGGTAAGGATATGGAATAACTGAAACTCATTTTTTTCTTTTTTTTTTGGTTGTTTAGGGAGTGTAAATATACAGTAACTTAGAAAAACAGTTTGGCAGATTTCTTATAAAGTGCAACATACACTTACCCTAGGGCATGGCAATTATATTGCCAGCTATTTACCAAGAAAAATTAAAATATGTTCACAGCCACCCAAAAACATTTAGCAAATGTTCAGAGCAGTTTCATATATCATAGCACTAAACTGGAAATAACTCAAATATTCATCCATAGGTAAATGGATGAATAAATTGTGATCTCTCCATAGAATGGAATATTATTCATCAGTAAAAACTAACTGATACAAAAACAACATGGATGAACCCCAAAAACTCTATGATGAACAAAGGATACTATGCACAAAATCACACAGTGTGATTCCATTGATATTACCTTCTAGAAAAGGCAAAACCAAACTACTGTGACAGAAAGCAGAACAGTGTTTGCTTCCAGGCGAGGAGAGATCCACTGCAATGGGGCATGAGGGAACTTTCCGGGGTGATGGAAAGTTCTGATACCTCGAGAGCATGATGGTTACACAGGTAAACAGATTTCTTTAAATTTGTTGAGCTGTACACTTAAAATTTGAGCATTTTATTTTCTTCAAATTTCTCCTCAAAAAGACAGTGGAGCAATTGTTATTTTTTAACTCATTCTGATCCTTGCATTGGTAATGGTACATGGGAGGAGGCCACAAACTTCTGCCCACGGACATGGAGGATAATCATGGTGTGATTTCATGGAAGTACATGCTGCCCGGAGCCCATTCCACAGCCCACTATGGTGGGCTGGTCCACCTCCAGCTGACTCCATGTCACACAGAGCACCTTTTAGCACTCGTTCCTTTTTCTTGGGTACAAAATATAAGCACATCACACAGCTCCTTTCTTTTTACAAGGTTCTCTTCAAAGGGTATTTTAAAAGTGTTGGGAGTGACAAAATAAGTGGATTTTCCCCATCTGTAACAATAAAATGTGCCTTGAACACATATTAAACAAAAGAGTAGTTTTAAATACACATTCTGGGAAAAATCTTTTAACTTGCTCTTTTTTTAAAAAATTGCTTTTTTATTAGAGGAGTTGTGGCTTACAGAACTATGCATAAAATGTACTGGATTCCCATATACCTCACTATTGTCAATGCCTTGCATTGGGGTGATACATTCGTCACAATTGATGAAAGCCCATTTTTATCATTGTTCTATTGTAACAATTTAAGTTTTTTCTATTAATGCTCAAATTCCTTCTTACTTCTTTTTAAAATGATTGCATAGACCGATGGAATTACTTGAGAAAGGTTTTTAAGCTGTCTTTTTCTTATTTTAGTATAACAAGTAATTTGGAATGGACATGGCAATTTAAGGCTCAAGAAGGAATATTAAAATGGAACTCAAGGTATTAAACAACTGCAAGAAGAAGACTGAAAGGGGAAAAAAACGCCAGTAACTGTTTTGTGGTCTAGAAGTTTAATATGGGAGAGCCAAAGAAATCTCTTCTTTCGTGCAAAGTACTACACAAAGCAGATGCATTAAGAGGAAATTGAAAGGGAAGAGGACTGAAGACGCAGCTACTAATGGAATGTGTTGATTTTAAACTTGGATAAAATGGAAGTCACATCAACTAAGTATAACTTTGTTTGTCTCTCGGCATTTTGCTTGCTGTGTGTCGTATTAGGCACTTAGAGCAATTTTGCCCTTGAAAAGTCCAACCTCAGGGCATAATAACAGGTTAGGAGACATATCCTGCACCTCTTTCCCATTTCCCTCATTTGCTTAGCGTAGGGCTGCACAGACTAATATGTGCTGAGAGAAATAAAGAATTAAGAGCACATTATAAATGGTTTATATTACAAATGAACTGGATACTAACTGATTACTAGAAAGCTTTAAAACATTGGTCCAAAATCATGAGTATCACTCTAAAATGTGATGGGGTTGGATGTGTCCTGCCTATTTTGCACCCAAATTTCTACAAGCCTGGCAGTGAAAAAAAAAAATGACTGAGAAAACATAATAGAAACTTACATATAAACCTTCCTGAATTTTTAAAACACATACAATCAGCATAAAAAGCATCTTTCAAAATAAACTGGGAAGAGACATGAAAATATATACACATTAAGTATGTTATGTGCCTAGAATGATTTCTACCTTTAGTTTTTCTGGGAAAGCAAAAGAAGAAATGGTTTCCCCAGCATTTGTTCATGGTGCGTTCTTTATTCGTATATCACAGAGCCCAGCTGAGCCAGGCTCACATTTGAAAACTGCTCCTGCAGACAGAAGAGCCATCTAGGGTTGACCGTGAAGGTGAAAAAACACAGGACAAAGCAAAGTGGCCAGGAAAGGGCCTAGAGCCAATGACATTTCCGTGGTGCAATTGTTTTTTCATGATCATTCTCAACCTTCAGCCACAATTGGGCCCAAGGATACTTTCATACACAAGGAACACACTTTGGGAACGTTGGCATAAAGTAGGAGAATTCCAAATTCGTATTCTATATCCAATTCTTAAAGACAAGATAGGTCAATAAACTGCCTGTATTAGTCAGCCAAAGGGGTGCTGATGCAAAGTACTAGAAATCTGTTGGCTTTTAAAAAGGCATTTATTTTCGGTACAAGCTTACAGTCACAAGGCCCTACAGAGTCCAACTCAAGGTACCATAAGAGGTACTTTCTCACCCAAAGTCATTGGCCACGTGTTGAAGCAAGATGGCAGGCAATGTCTGCGAGGGTTCAGCCTTCCTTCTTCCTCTTAAGGTTCTGTGGTCCCAGCTTCTTCCGATTTCAGCTGTAGGCTGGCATAAGGCTAGTCTCTCTCCCCAGAGCTTGTTTCTCTCTGGGCTTAGCTGCTCTGTTCTCTTCATAAGGTCAACTGTAGACCATCAGGCTCATCTCTCTTCCTGGGGCCTCTGCCATGTCTCATGAGCTGTCTCTCTTCCTCTGTGTTCTTCTGCTCTGTATATCTGCTTCTGTGTGAGGGTCTGTTTTATCTGCCCCCCATGGGGGTGGGGACTCAACCTTGCATGCCCTAATGACAAAGTGGAATCAAAGCCCTAATCTTAACATAATTTAATCAAAGGCATCTCAGCTGAATCTAATACAATCAAAGGGTATCACGCCCAGAGGAACAGACCAGTTTACAAACATAATCTTTCTTTTCGGAATTCATAAATAATCTCAAATTGCCACACTGCCCATTCATAAAAATCATTGAATTTTAGAGTTAGATGGTAAGACTTATGTTATAACCACTAAAGAGCCTGGAGCAAAAAACAACTCATTTTCTCTTTAACAAAATGTCAAGCTGCTCTATTTTTGATGGAAATACTTCTCTATTTCTCTGCTAATTAAAATATTATAGGAAATTGTCTACTGATTGAAAATTCCCAGATGATGGAGTACAGAGAAACACTTCTCACCCCTCAAGTTAAAACATCAAACTATTTTTATTAAAATCAGTTTTGTCTTATTCAATATAGCCTGGAGTATGTAGAGTAACATGTCCCTTAAGACTCTAGTTTTGTTACAATCGGAAAAGTGATCTCTTTCTGAGCATATTTACAGGGCTTTTCTGAATAACTTTGAGCATGAAAATCTCAGAGACAAAAGAAATCAATTATTGTTTGCTGGTTATGTTTTTTCCCCATTGGAGAGAAACAGAATGATTACTTCTTTCCATATTCATTATATTCATAGGTTCAGAAAATAAAATGCTGTTGGTTAAATTACTTTACTTCATTTAGAAACAAATTTTGTGTTTATGTGAGAGCTGATTAGTAGTATTGTCATCTTGAAATATGTTAAATACAGTGCGACCTGAGAACTTAAATTTTATCTCATGTTATACTTTTCAATGCATGTTCAAGACTTAACTTTTTCCCAAAGCTTTGACAGTAAAAATTCCTTATGTTTGTAATACAACCATGTGGCCAAAGTCCGAAAGGTGACAAATAAAATAATGTTTATTTCTATTTTAACATTTGTTGACATAAGGCACAGTATTGGGTATTTTAAGGGATTAAATAAATAAATATGTGTGAAAAGAAATCTCTGCTCTTGAAGAGCTTAAAACTCAGAAAAGGACGCAGGCAAGAATTGCATCAGTTGCAATGAAAGAGGTCATAAGAGGAAAACTACAGATCAGGTGCAAGCAAAGGGCAAGCCATGGACTCTGATTTGGAAAACGTGATCCTCGTCCACAAACGGCACCCCAATGCAGCCAACTGCATCAGCCTGAATTGGGGTCTCCTAGTTCTCTTTTCCCTCTAATCCAATCCATCACCAAGTCCTATTGTTTCTATACCCAAATGTATTTGAAACCCATTAACCACTTCTACCCCCTCATTCTTCCAAGTCTCCATGCCCTCTTGCCTAGATGTCTGAAATAACATTCAGCTGGTCTTTCTGATAGTCACTGCAATTTCTCTCTAATCCATTCTATGCACTTCAACTATAGTAAACAGTTTTGAACCATGAAAAAGACCCCTTCTTAAGACCCTCCAATGGCTTCCCATTGTCTTCAAAGTCGAACTGCTTGTAATAGCTTACAAAATCCATGCATGGTTTGGTTCCTGCCTGATTGCATGTCATCGTCTTCCAGAGGCAGAAGAGCTAATATTCATTCCCACATAGGTCTTGGTTATAGTTACGTTTCCACCAGTTAGACTGCATGAGACTTGGAGGAAGGAAATGAGGCAACATTTCTGTCTATCTTTTTACTCCTTTTTTGGCATGCACTGTCAAAGAAGGGTCTGTTTTCCTTGGGAAGTCTGCTCTGTGTGCCTGTTACAGTGGCTCACTGACACTGGAATGGTTCCTTTCTGGCCCAATTCTATAGCTTGGCTCTCAAGGGTATTTCTGAAAGCTCAGCCTGGAGTTTATTTCTTTAGCTTTCCTAATGAATCTGTATATCATCTTATCCTTTCTGCTAAGGTAGACTTTGAACCCTGTTCTTCAGTGAATGATATACTGATTTTCAGCTTCTCTAATATGCCAAATTTTCTTACCTCAAAGTCTTCATACATACTACTCAATAAATTGTTTTGGTTTTCTGTTGGCTTCATCTCATCTCTCAGTTCGTGACATAAATATTAGCTCCTCAGAAATATTTTCTTTGTTTAATCTAAATTAGATGCTTTCCAATTTTCTCCCATTCAATGCTCTGCTTTTTAATTTAATAGTACTTAACATAAACTATAATATATAAACATATCTCATTACATATGAGATATTACAAATACCTGCTTATAATCTATCATACATATACAAAATATTTTATTTAATATTGCTTTGTTTATCATGTGTTCACCCACTAAATTGTAGTTTCTACCATTTGTTCAGCAATGCATATATACCTAGTCCCTTGGAGAGTGCCCGGAACAACTACTTTTAAAACAAATTGATATTGCATCTAGGAGTTGTCCAGCTTTTCCCACTAGCCCTTCCTTCTTTGTTTTTCATGAACATGGCTTAGCTAGGGAAACCAATAGCAATATCTCTCTCCTGGAGAAGTTCCCATGTCAGAACACAAGATTGAGGCAAGCCGTGGAATTGTACAACTGCCGGGAACCATTAAGATCATCTTGACACTAAGATCCCAATGGGCAATGATTCTGTGTCTGTCTTTTTCACCACTACCTTCCTGCCACTTAGCAAGCTCTCTGGACTTAGAATAGGTTCCTGAGAAATAAATGTTTGGTGAATGAACTGATCTCATTCTATCCCAAGGTCAAATGTGTTGTCTGGAAACATGCCCAGGCTCAATATCACCAGAAACACAGAAAGTATCCTTTTCCTTAGAGTTCAAGTTCAGAGGGAGAAAATCTCTGAAGTTTCTCCCATTTTACTACTGTGGTTAGAAATAGAATCCGTTTATTTTAAATCTTGAGAGAAAACTTTGAATAATGACTTTAGATACTTAAATTTTAAAACATATAGAATATTTGTTCATCAAAGCCCTCTCAGATGTCTTTCTCTTCTCAAAATCCAAAACGATTCTATACTACCCGAAACATTTTGCTGACAATCCTAGGTCTTTGCTAACAAAATTATACCTAAATGATAAATTTCACAAATTAATGGTTACATTCTTTATGAAGTATTTTCTTAAATAGTTTTATGTTTTAATTATAAGGAAATATTTTAAGTTATTGATAAGACCACTTTCTCTAGCTGTTTACATAGGAAATATAAAATAAATTAATAAAGAAAACAAACTGTTTTTTTAATGTTTGTTTTCTCACTAAATCCCTGACATATTATTTATTTTTCATATAGTTTACAGAGTGATAAAATGTTACTGGGATATACATGGGATTTTAAAAGAAGAAGAGCAAAAGAAATTTGGGATGGGGGTACTAATTGTTTTGTTTTATCCTATTTATTGGTATTCATTTTTGAAATGGTATGAGGCTAAGAATTTTATATTAAAATATACATGTATTCTGTAACAACATGTCCGAAGATATCTAATTCTGAAGACGTTAATTGCTGTTTTTAATGTTTATGTAAACAATTTCATGTATACAATATAAATAAACATTCATTTTAAAACATCTAATAACCCATTTGTTTGACTTTTGTCTTGAGGAAATTAGAGATTTGATACACATTTTAAAATCTTTCATAGATACTAAACAGAAGGTTTTTCTTAAATGTCAAACCTTTTCTTTAGACTGACCTCTCTAATATTAAAAAGAACCAAGAAGAAAGAGCCTCCTGATTCTCAGATTCTAACAATTATATAAAATTTCAAGATACCTTAATTTTTATGAGTTAAAGGTACACATATTAAAAATGGCAGGCCCATTAGCACTTTAAGGCCCTCCGAGGGAAAAACAGATGTGCATCTATATTAGCACAAAGCAAATTTAAGGCAAAGAAAGAGATTACATTTTATAGATGTTTAAATTTTTAGTTTAAAGGAGACTTCATTGACACTCAAAGAAAAATATATTTCCTTTCTCTTGGCTTTTTTTTTTTTTTTTTTTTTTTTTTTTTGGCCTGATATAAAATCATTTCCAGCTTATTATGTATACAAAACACCTCATGCTTTAGATACAGCTTGTGTGTATCTTTATCTCATTTTGCATGCCTAGTAAATCATCAACAGACACAGAAGTACGTTGCTTTTTCAGCAAATGCTGTTGATGTGGGTTAAGAGAGAGTACAGTTAAATATTACTGATTATTTGAACATAACTCTGTCAACTTTCCTCAACTCTGAACTGTAGTTGAGATTTTTAAACAGTTGAAATTTGTTTGGGCACAGAAGCTACAAGCTATGATAATGTACAGGAGCAACACTGTATTGAAACAGAAGTAAATCCACTTTAGTTACGAGCTCAGACAGGATTTAATCATTGTCTGCATGAAGGAAGACCACTCCTTACTTAATTGTTCCATTCAGCCCCCTAAAAATAGGTCTTGCAAAGTTATCCATAAAAAGGGATTGCTTCAAAGAGATAATTGTCAAGTTTATTATTTACCTAGAAATTCTAAAAATTATACCCTACCCTCTTGTCATGCATAAACTGGAATTTTTAAAATGATGTTGATCTCAGTTTTTCCTTCTTATACTATATGTGTTAGTTTGAATTATGTCTTTAAAGTACCTTGGCTTAGGGTGGAGTGCATGTGTGTGTGTGTGTGTGTGTGTGTGTATGTGTGTATGTGTGTGTATTGGAAGGAGACCTGAACTCTTTGGGTTTGCATTTGTAGAATTTAAAATATAAGTGTTTTTAGTTGAAAGTGGATAACCTTCTTAGATTATAGAACCTGGACTTAGGTCGGAATTAAAATAGAACCTCTCTCTCCTATTGAAGAAAAACTTTCCTTATCCAAAATCTATTTCTTAATTGATCTAAGCCAAAAGGCCAAGAAGAGATAACCAAAATCTATTTATCTCCTTTCACTTTACACTTTGGTCAGAAACTAATTCTCACCCAAAAGCCAATTCCAGGAAGTGCTCATTCTTTCCCACCCATAGAAGAGATCCTGGGATGAACATATTCCTGGATGAAGAGTCGAAGTTTGATCCATAAACCAGAAAACCCCTCTCCACTTCCTATCACTTGAAAAGTCCACAGTAAGTCTCTGAACCACTCTGTCATCCATTAGCCTTGAACATGTTTGTAACTCAACCTCAGTTCTTCCAAGACTCTCCAGCTCAATTTATAAGACACAGTTACTTCTTCATTTACTGTCTCCAATAGACCAAATCTGTCAGCATTCAAAGCCTCTCTGGCTCCTTTCCTTTTCAGTACTAGCAACACCCCTGCATTCTGGGTAGTGATTGTATCATACTGGCAATTTATCAGAGCTCTGCCCACCATACTTCCTTCTTCAAGTCACTGCTGGCTCCCAAACACGCCACAGATTGGCTACACTGGCTCCCAATCGTCAAGGCATGGCTCCTTCATCTTCTGTCAGACCACCTTCCCTTGCAAACCCCAGCATTCTCTCTCCTTCATCAACCAACATTAGGTTTATTCCTGCCTCCCTGTTTGGGCTCAGGGTTTCTCTCACCAGGCTTGCGTTTTCTCTGACATCTGAAATATATCTGTCAAAAGCAAACACCTCCTTAAATCTCACATTTCTTATGGCACCTACCTACCCCTAGAAATAAAACTCATAGACCCACATGCATGGCCACACATTTTCTGCTCTATACGCTACCACATTACACTACTAGAAGACACAAATACATCAGTGACCCTGATTCTCTCTGTTATTACAATGGTTTGGATGGGGTATCCTTTGAGAATTGTTCAGACTCTCCAGGGATGTACATAAAAATATCCTTGGCTCACACCTTGCTCCCTCATCTCTAATGTGAATTTCTTTCAGGAACGGGTATTTGCAACCTCTATGAAGGTAGTATAAAATTACAATCAATACAATATCCATGAAAGAAGACAGTATGTCTATGCTATTCATCACTTCAGCCTAAACTACCAGCACAAACCTTAATGCATATTAGATGTTAGTATATATAAATAGACATTTACTGGTTGTTTGATAGCATCATTGTTCAAAATATTCAAAGCGTCTCCCCACAGTACCCCTGCTAACCAGAGGATCGCATACATCTGTGCCCACTGACATTGGGTGTCACCATTTGCCTGACGTTGGCCACTATAAAATGAGTGAAAGAGACACGTGCCACCTCCCCAGCAGAAGGTTTAACAGAGAATGTGTGGCATACCATTTCTATCTTTTCCCCTGTAGCTTAAGAATGGCAGTGCCCAGATACACCTGCTCCGTCAGATTATGCCCAGAGATAAAGACATACTGAACACAGCCATAGCAAGGAGCAAACCTTTGTTTCTGTAAACCCCTGAGATTTGGGGGGCATCGATTACCACAGTGAAACTTAACCTAAACTAATTGATTCAGGCAGAACAAATATTTGGTGTAGGATTATTCTCTCCCAGTATTGGCTAATGTCTCTGAAATTAAGAAAGGGTAAACTCTTTTATTTCAGTTTTTGAATATCTGCACTACAAAAGAACTATCCCCAGTAACACGGGAAGCAACTACTGAAGGGAGAGGAGATATGAGAACTTTTCCCTCTCCTTTTCCTTGTTCTAATGTAGTAGCAGATGATTTTTGAGGAAAAGGGGATTAAAGTAAGCAGGGAGTTTTTACTTTTAAGATCATACTTTATATACATATTTTAAAATGTCTATATGAGGGTGTATTATGTATAATTAAAACAGCAGTAATAATAGAGAAATAATTGACAGGAAAATGTGATAACTATAAATTACTTATAAATATTGGGTAGAAACGTTTAGTGAATACACTATTTCATAAATTATCAGTCATGTTTTTATTTTTGAACTGGTGGCCAAGAAGTATTGATATCATTCCCCCTATTAAATGCTTTAAAAGATTCTAGAGCTATAAATTAACTTAGTCTAATATTCAAGCAGGAAATGCATATTCCTCTAAATTTTATCTAGGATATCATTTGAGAAATTAATATTTGCTTTATGTAACTTTTGTGGAAATTTTCCTTTTCAGATCTGATCCATAATTTAGTATGTGTAATTAACACATGTAATGATGTGTTAATGATCTCTTATTTATACAGCAGCCAGCTTCAGTGAACACAAAGTACTCGATTTACCTAATTTATTCCCTAAACATATGCATCTGGAACTATCTTTAGATTTAGAATAGATTAACTCCACTAAAAGGATTTCTTTAAAAGCTAATTATTTAAAGGTAAGAATAAAAAAAAAAATAAGATGTGCAAATATTCCTTTGTTTGAAACACTTCTTTAAGGCTTTGGTTTAGAATTAAGAGCTCTAGCTAAGTACTTCCAACTTCATATCAGTGTTCAGCTGGCTTCTAATGACTACCTAGAACCTTATTTTTATTAATATCATAAGGAGAACTTAATTTGTAATGAATGGCTACTTTGCAATTGCAGCTAATTCTACATTTACATGCCTCTATAATTTGCTTCACTTATGGCTGTCTCTTACATTAATATTCATTACAAAAGCCTCCTTCTAATATTACTTGATTTGACAGAAATGCATTAGCTGTGACAAATGCTTCATAATATACTCAGACCGTATTAATGCAAGCAGAATCTATGGTAATTAAAGCTATTTAAACACACAAGATTATTACTTTTGGTTTGCTTTTGAAATATGGATTTAAAATCTATAACCACCGGAGATTAGAACTACCTGCTTTTTAAATATACTTTGTCTCAATTTCATTGCCCCATATTATTAAAACAGCCATATACAGCAGTAGCTTCATACAATGATCATGGTGGATCCATGCATTTATTCAGAGAAAAGAAGAAAAAAAAAGGATAAACATCTCACCTTGTATGAAAGATTGAGTTTATATGGAGTGACAAGAGGCCTTAACCTTACTGTGTAACCAAGCAGGGAATGCACAGCAGAAAGTATTTCCGTAGGCAATTGCATTGGGAAAAGAATGGTTTTGCATGAAATAGGTAAGTATGTGCAACACAAGGGGATACTAGCATAGTAAAGTGCAGTGGATTCTGCGGAGGTCTACAAAAATCCCTCTTTGGGACCCAAGCATCCATCTTCCAGCTAGGAATATCAGTTGCTGATATTTCTTCATGGGGAATGCCCTTTGTAATGGGCCACTGTCATTTCTAAAGCTGCATCCCCTCCCAGGGAGAGACTCCTGGTCAATGACCAGGTCAATGACTTAGACATACATACAAAGGCCCAGCATCCTCCCTTAATTTGGGCCAACTCTGAGGCACCATTCCAGCTCCACATCAACCCCATAGGATCCGCCGAGGCATTAGCTGCAATTGCCTTGCAGGTCAGCTTCTCCCTCTACCTAATCCTACAGGGATTTCCCATGAGCATTCCCCAACAAACCTTCTGCATATAACTCTCCACCTCTGAGTCTGCTTCTAAAATATCCAATCTAACATGGGAGAAGAGCCAGGGAAGGGAGGAAAAATGCTTGGGTTTCTGGAAGCAGTAATAGTATGGTTTTCTAAAGAAAAGGAATAAATCAAGCACGTATGTGAATACCTATCTGAACTCTAAATCTCAAATCTCGGTATCTAATAAGTTCTAAACAGGTGAAGAGCTTTGCACTTCCTCTCCTGCTGTCCCATTTCAGTTCAAACCCTCCACGGAGAGCTCTCTGGATCTCTGGTAGCTACAAGGAGACCAGCGTAGTCCTTTCCAGCGTCGGGCATGCTTTACGGAAAATCAAAATTGCTTTATCTGGAAAAATGGCCTCTCCCTAACTGCTCCTCTGTCCTCATCACATGCAGCCAGATCACAGTTCCCTTCTATATGGAAGAATCCAGAAGATGAAGAGGGATCTCTTTACTTCAATGATTACTAAAATGTGTAACACATTTGGCCTGATTCATTAGTAATATATTTGACTGGTGAATATTATCTTGTTTAATTTTGTGACCTCAGTCCACAAATATAGTCATCTTCCAACAGTCCATTTGAATTCTTTAGAGCATGGATCATTTAAAAGTAACAAGTAATTTAAAACTCTTCTATGATAGACTTCAAAATGGTTTTAACCAAGGAACAGTAACGTTAGCTGTCATTTCATCAATTACATTAATCACTAAATTTCATTTTCTAAAAGCACATTTCAAGTTTACTAATCACATCAGATAATCCTTAAATACTTATTTTATCCTTGAGATTTTCTAGATTTGTGAATTGATTTATTAAGGCATACTCTATGCCCAGCAGAATGAGAAAGTGAAAAGAAATATAAAATTGCCTAAGACATTGAATGATAAATCACTGATGCTGAGTTCACCTGGAAGGGACAAGATTACAATTTCTACTATCATAAAAAACAGGGGTGTAGACAGAATTTTGTTTATAGGTGTTTCAAATTTAAATTCCAATTTAAGTTGGAATTTAAATTTGGGTCCAGGTGGAGGTCAGGTGTGACACTGTGGTAAACTGAGCCCATAATACATGAGAAAAGAGAACTTTTTACACAAAGGTTCCCAAGGAGAAAGGGGTGCCATGAGGGAAGTGAGACAGGCTGGGGTGGCTTAATCAGCAGGTAGGGAGCACAGGAGCAGGGCAAGAGGGACCTGTGGGCTTGTGCCTTCGTTGTGGTCCAGAGGTGGAGGTTTGTAGACTTCCCATGAGTCAAGAATTGGTTAGTTTAAAGCAAATGCACATGACACAGGGGTCCAAAGGTGGTGGGATCCAAGGCAGCACACACAAAAAATTGTTGATAGCTGTGACGATAGGAAAACAAGTATTGCATATCAGAATGTGCAGACTGAAAATTATTATTTTGAAGTGTTCACTTGCTACTGTCTACTTTGTTACATAAATAGAAATTCAAGCTTAGAAGTAACCTATCTTATAGGGCATTTGATCAAAATCATACTCTCAGTGGCTTTAAAATATATTTTTAGCCAAAGGACTCTTTCTTCAGAGAACAATTATGGAGCCATCCAAACCTTAATAGATAAAAAGAGAGGCTGAAACTGGGGTGAGGAAGCCAGACTTCTGAACTCTACAGCGGGTTCTCTTACCGAGCTCAGTGAGAGCTTTAGGTGCATGAAGGATATTGAAAGCCATTGTCCTACACTATGTCCCTCTAAAATGTCCCAGGTCAGTCTATTCTCTTTGCTGGTCTGTTTGTGCACAATTCCAAAGACTGAGAACCCATGACCTTCCAAGGTAGTCCACTGCACTTTCTCGGCTTTCCATTTTTAGAGATGTTGTCCTTACTGAATTGAAGTCCATCTGTAACTGTTTGTCTAACTGGCATATCTCTGGTGCCTCGAGCAGCATGCGACATGTAGATGCTCTATGAAGAGTTGTTGGATGAATGAATGGCTAAAGAACCCTAGTTCTTTTCTTCATAGTCATAAACTTAAGGCTAATCCATCTTCCAAATGACAAAAGTATGTGGACATTATTCTCAGCACTTTCCTCAGGTTCAGTATTGCAGTTCCTTCAAGGACTTCTCCCATGATGCTGTTTCCAGGTCCTTCACCATCCTACATGACTTGTTCCGGCCTAGAACCATTTTGTGGGGAGACCAGAACTAAATACAGTGAACTAAGCATGGTTTGACAAGTGCGGAGTAAGCAGGGCCATTGGTTCTATCAGTCATGACCAGTTTGCTTATTAATTCTGAGTAGGACTGCATAACTTTCATGTGTTTGTGCCATCACATGGTATGACAACTACTAAATGTATGGCCCACTCAGTTCTGGACGTTAAGGGTAAACAAACTGTGGTCTATGGGCTAAATCTGGCCCATTTTCTATTTTGTATATAAAGTGACATTGAGAAACAACCGTTCCCATTCTTTATGTACTGTCTATGGTGTCTTTCATGTGACAATGGCAGAACTGAGTAGCTACGCCAGAGACCGTACAGCCTGTGAAGTGTAAAATGTTTGCCATCTGGCCGTTTACTGGAAAGGTTTGGCAACTCTGCCCTAAGTCATCTCTGACCAGGAACAATTAAAATTCAGGCCAAGATAAGCAGTACTTCCTGGCACCAGAAACCCTTACACCTAGGAAGCTACTCCTTCCTAGGCAAAGTTAACATTTGCCCCAGAATTCCTCTAAACCAGAGTTTCCCCAACCTTAGTATCAGTAGAATTATCTGTGAAACTTTTTAAAAAGTGCCAATTCCTGGGCCTCAGATGAGGTCAACGAATTCAGAAACTCAAGGCTGTGGCTTTGACTAATCCTTGGCATTAGCAGCCCTTTCTTGGACCTGTGACCTATCCTTCTACCACAGTATCCTTCCAGCACCATTCTCCATGTTGGGACAGGACTTCTGCTTTTGTTATTGTTTTTGTTAGTTTAAGTTTTACTTTGAAATAATTTTAGACCCACAAAGAAGTTGCAAAACTGGGATATAGAGTGTTCCTATATAGTTTTCACTCAGATTTCCCCATAACACCAATTTCCCCAGAAATTGGCATTGGATAGTTCTATTAACTAAACTACAGATTTTCTTCAGATTTTATCAGCTTTAACATGTACTCTTTCTTGTTAGTGCTTATTTCTATGAAATTTTATCACATGTATAGATTCCTCTAATCACCACCACAATCAGGATGCATAACTGTTCTTTTACTACAAAACTTGCACGTGCTATCACTTGATAGTTACAACCTTCCCGAACCCCAAGCCCTGGCAATCACTCTATCAGTA
>JAQZBX010021567.1:0-32190 GCA_029593785.1 Cabassous unicinctus
TTTTTTTTTTTTGTCTGATATTAACATTTTGTACTATTAACTTAAATTTGTTTAGCTTCAAAGAAAAACGGTCTTATATATGCAATTCTACCCATATTCATATTTCACATAATATATTTATATTTCACATATATTTAGTCCATAATAGGGCAATCATACAGTATTTGTCCTTTTGTGTCTGGCTTGCTTCACTCAACATAATGTCCTCCAGGTTCATCCATGTTGTCTTATGCTTCACAACTTCATTTCTTCATACTGCTGCTTAATATTCCATCATGTGTATACTCCACAATTTGTTTATCCATTCATCAGTTGATGGACACCTGGGTTGTTTCCAGCTTTTGGCTATCATGAATAATGCTGCTATGAACATCGGTGTGCAGATATCTGTTTGTGTCACTGCTCTCAGTTCTTCTGGGTGTACACCTAGTGATGGTATTGCCAGGTCGCATGGCAAGTCTATATTCAACTTCCTTAGGAAGTCCTACAAAGTGGCTATACCATTCTACGCTCGCACCAACAGTGAATAAGCATTCCTATCTCTCCACATCCTAGACAACATTTACAGTTTTCCAATTTTTTAATAGCAGCCAGTCTAATAGGTGTGGAATGTTATCTCATTGCAGTTTTGATTTGCATTTCCCTAATCGCTAGTGATATTGAACATTTTTTCATGTGTTTGTTCACCATTTGTATTTCTTCTTTGGACAGTTGTCTTTTCAAGTCTTTTGCCCATTTTTTAATTGGATACTTTGTCTTTTTATTGTTGAGTTGTATGATCTCCTTATATATCATAGATATTAAACCCTTATCAGATATGTTATTGCCAGATATTCCCATTGAGTCTGCTGCCTTTTCACCCTTTTGACAAATCCTTTGAGGTACAAAAGTGCTGAATTTTGAGGAGATCCTATTTATCTATTTTTCCTTTTGTTGCTTGTGCAATAAGTGTAAGGTTTAAGAAACTGCCGCCTACCACAAGATCTTGAAGATGTTTCCTTCATTTTTCTTCTAGGAGTTTTATGGTTGTTGTTTTTATATATAAGTCCTTGTTCATTCTGAGTTAATTTTTGTCTAAGGTGTGAGATAGGGGTTTTCTGTCATTCTTTTGGATATGGCTATTCAGTTCTCCCAGCATCATTTGTTGAATAGACTGTTCTGGCCCAGCTGGGTGGGCTTAACAGCCTTGTCAAAAATCACTTGACTGTAGATGTGAGGGTCAATTTCTGAGTTCTTGATTCAGTTCCATTGGTCAATCTGTCTGTCCTTATGCCAGTACCATGCTGTTTTTACCACTGTAGCTAAGTAATATGCGTTAAAGTCAGGAAATGAGTGTCCTCCAACTTCGTTCTTCTTATTTAAGACATTTTTGGCTATTCGGGTCCTATTACCCTTCCAAATAAATTTGATTATTGGCTTTTCAATTTCTGCAAAAAATGCTGTTGGGATTTTTATTGGGATTGTGTTGAATCTGTAAATCAGTTTGGGTAGAATTGACATCTTAACGGTATTTAGTCTTCCAATCCTTGAACACAGAATGTCCTTCCATTTATTTACGTCTTCCGTTTCTTTTAGCAATATTTTGTAGTTTTCTGAATATATGTCTTTTATGTCCTTGGTTAAGTTTGTTCCCAAATATTTGATTGTTTTAGTTGCTATTATAAATGGAATTGATTTTCTCATTTCCTCCTCAGATTGCACATCAGTAGTGTATAGAAACGCTATTGGTTTTTGCATATTAACCTTGTATCCTGCCATTTTGCTGAACTTGTTTATTAATTCTAGTAGCTTTGTTGTGGATTTTTCAGGATTATCTAGACATAGGATCATATCCTCAGTGAATAGTGAAAGTTTTATTTCCTCCTTTCCTATTTGGGTGCCTTTTATTTCTTTGTCTGTACTAATTGCTCTATCTAGAACTTCTAGCATAATATAGAATGCTAATGGTGACAGTGGGCATCCTTGTCTTGTTCCTGATCTCAGCAGGAAAGCTTTCAGTCTTTCACCACTGAGTACAATGCTAGCTGTTGGTTTTTCATGTATCATTTTACCATATTGAAAAAGCTTCCTTCTATTCCTAACTTTTGGAGTGTTTTTATTAAGTATTTTGTTAAATGCCTTTTCTGCATCATCAAGAGGATCATGTGATTTTTCTTCTTCAATTTATCGATGTGGTTTATTACACTAATTAATTTTCTTGTATTGAACCACCCTTGCATACTTAGGATTAGACCCACTTGATCGTGGTATATAATTCTTTTAATGTGCTTTTGGATTCTGTTTGCAAGTATTTTGTTGAGGATTTTTGCATCTATATTCATTAGAGATATTGGTCTATAATTTTCTTTTTTTGTAGTATCTTTATCTAGTTTTGGTGTTAGAGTGATGTTGGCTTCATAGAATGATTTTGGTAGCATTCTTTCATCTTCAATTTTTTGGAAGAACTTGAGTAAGACTGGTATTAGTTCATCTTTCAATGATTGGTAGAATTCACCTGTGAAGCCATCTGGTCCTGGGCTTTTCATCTTTGGGAGGCTTTTGATGACTGTTTCAATCTCTTCACTTGTGATTGGTTTGTTGAGGTCTTCTATTTCTTCTAAAGTCAGTGTAGGTGGTTCATGTGTTTCCAGGAATTTGTCCATCTCATCTACATTTTCTAGTTTTTTGGCATACAGTTGTTCATAGTATCCTCTTATGATCGCTGTTATTTCTACAGGGTCAGTGGTAATGTACCCCCTCTCATTTCTGATTTTATTTATTTGTGTCTTCTTTCCTTTTTTCTTTATCAGTCTAGTTAAGGGTTTGTCAATTTTGTTGATCTTCTCAAAGAACCAACTTTTAGTTTTGTTGCTTCTCTATTGTTTTTTTGTTCTTTATTTCATTTATTTCTGCTCTGATCTTTACTGTTTCTTTTCTTCTGCTTGGTTTGGGATTAATTTGTTGTTCTTTTTCTAGTTCTACCAGGTGTGCAGTTAGGTCTTCAATTTTATCTCTTTTTCCCTTTTTAATGTAAGCATTGAGGGCAATAAATTTCCCTCTCAGCACTTTCTTTGCAGTGTCCCGTAAGTTTTGATATGTTGTGCTCTTATTTTCATTCGTCTCAAGATATTTGCTGAATTCTCTTGCAATTTCTTCTTTGACCCACTGATTGTTTAAGAATGTGTTGTTTAATCTCCATATATTTATGACATCTTTTTCCAACCTTTCACTTTTAACCTGGTAGTGTCCTTACCACTGAGGTGAGTCTCTTGTAGACAACATATAGATGGGTCATATTTTTAAATCCATTCTATCAGTCTGTCTTTTGCCATTAACATTCAATGTTATTGTAAAGGCATTACTTACCTCATCCATTTTGACCTTCTGTTGTGATATCATACTATAGTCTATCTTTTTTACCCTTTCTAATAATATTCACTTCTACACTCTTCTCCAGATCTCTCACCCTTGTTTTTTTCATTTCAGGCTGAAGTACTCCCTTTAGTAGCTCTTGTAATTCTGGCGTTTTGGTAACATACTCTATCAATTTTTGTTTGTCTGTGAAGACTTTGAATTCCACTTCATTTTTGAAGGACAGCTTTACCAGATACAAAATTCTTGGCTGACAGTTTTTCAATACCTTAAATACATCATGCCACTTTCTTTTCTCTTCTGTGGTTTCTGAGTAGAGGTCAGCACTTAATCTTAGCATTGAGTTTCCCTTGTATATGGTGCTTTGCTTTTCTCTAGCTGCTTTCTAAATCTTTTCTTTATCTCTGATATTTGTCATTCTGAATAGTAGGTATCTCGGGGTAGGTCTATTCCTGTTTATTCTGTTTAGAGTGCTTTGTCCTTCTTGGATATTGATATTTATGTCTTTCATAAGTTTAAGGAAGTTTTCAGTCATTATTTCCTCAATATTCTTTCTGCCCCCTTTCCATTTTCTTCTCCTTTTGGAACACCAATAATGTGTATGTTTTTGCATTACACATTGTCATTCAATTCCTTGAGACCCTCTTCCATTTTTTCCATTCTCTTCTTTTTCTGTTCTCCTGTTTTTCCAGTTCAATTGTTCTTTCTTCAAAATCACTAATTCTGTCTTCAGGCAGTTCAAATCTGCTCTTATGAGCTTCTAATTTATTTTTAATCTTACCCATCATGTCTTTCATTCCCATAAGGTCTGTAACTTTTCTTTGCAGATTTTCAAATTGTTCTTTATGCTCACCCAGTGTCTTCTTAATATCCTTTATTTCTTTAGCCATATTTTCTTTCAAATTTCAAAGTTGATTTAGGAGAGTTCTGTGATTATCATTGTTTAATTGCCTTAAATCCTGAATCTATTCAAGTTACTAGATTTGCTCCTTGTCTGGGCCATCTCTTCCTGTTTCCTAGTGTGGCTTGTAACTTTTTGCTGATGTCTAGGCATCTGATGTGTTGATGAATTTATTCTAATGACCATTTTATCTCTCTTGCCTATGGTTATTATTTTTTCACAGCTCTTTGATACTTGGTTCAACTTATCCTAAGTCTTTAAAATTGCCCAGCTTAAGTTACCAAAATCATGTCAGGGACTCACTAATGGGGTGCAGACTTTCCCCCAGGGGTGGGTGAAGAGAGCTCTTAAAAGCAGTTTTTGTCCATGTAGTTTCCAGGCCCACCAGCAGATGGCGCTTGCTGGCACACCTTTCCACAGAGGTATATCCCTCTTGGTTTTCCTTTGTTTTCATCTGGCCAGAGCCAAGATTCAAAGTAGGCTCTGCTGGCCGAATTCACTGAAGAAAAGCCCCCCGACTCCCTCTCTCCTTTCCCTTGTAACAGCTGGCAGGGAGGAAGAGGTCTATTCTCCTCTCAGCTGCAATGCACCAGGGGTTTTACCCCTGCTGAATACTTGTGGGTGGGGAAGGAGAGCCCTTCCCAGCAGCTGGGAGATTAGTAACTCATAGTTTCTTGTTTCAGCTTCTTTGTCTCTCACCCTCCTGGGAGTTGTGAAGCACTGTCCTGGTCTGCTGACCCCCAAATCAGGTCCCTTGGGCAGCTTTTGTCTCTTTCACCATTGTTTTTGTGAGAGAGCTGAGCCTTATCTGCCTAATGTTATGCCATGTTCCCACCATCTTTCTTTTTCCTAAGGGCATTCTTATTAATATATTTTGCAGGTATTGCTTAGAGCCCAGTTCATAATTATGATGCAGATTTGAGCTCCACAGCCATAAAGGAGGAAGAAATCACCGATGCCCGAGCTTGTCAGGGGAGACTTTGAAGAGGGATTGGGCTTAGAATGATCCATGAAGAAAGGGTGTGAAGTAGATATGGAGAGAAGAGGGGGGCGTCACCTGTGGGGAGAGAGATGGAGGTGAGGAAGCGACAGTAGGAGGAGAGGTGCTGAAGCAGGAGTAGGAGACCCTGAATGCATCCCAAGGGACCTGGAATGGAGGAAAAGAGGATCCAAAAATAAAGTATTGGGAAGCGGGTGTGGCTCAATGGATAGAGCTCCCGTTTACCATATGGGAGGCCCCGGGTTTGCTTCCCGGGGCCTCCTTGTGAGGGCAGGCCGGCCCGCGCGGCCCGGTGGGCTGATGCAGCAAGACCTCACAACAGGAAGCGGGTGTGGCTCAATCGATGGAGCCCCCGTTTACCATGTGTGAGGCCCTGGGAAGCGAACCCGGGGCCTCCTTGTGAGGGCAGGCCAGCCTGCGTGGTGCGGTGGGCTGATGCAGCAGGACCTCACAGCAAGGGGGAGATAAGCAGACACGAAGAAAAACACACAGCGAATGGACACAGCAAACACAAGCAGCAAGGGGGGGATAAATAAATAAATAAATAAATCTTTAAAAAAAATAAATAAAGTATTGTGTGAGTCACTGGGTTCAGGGAAACCCCTGGACTTTGAGGGTGAGGAAGAAAAATTGGGCTTTCCCTTTCAGGGAAGAGAAATATAGCAGTGTGGTTAAAAGTCCATACAATGAGTCAGACCACTTGGTGTTGAAATCCTTGCTCTGAAACCTGCATGATCTTGGGGGTATTAACCCCTCCAGGGAAGTCAGTTTTTTTTCTTCTGTAAAATGGGAATAACAGCTCCTACCACAGAGGATGATAATGAGGCTTAATTTAGAAAATACATCTTAAGCTCTTAGAACACTGGCACATGGTAAGTGCTCATTAAATGTTAGTTATTGTTATTTTTTTTTTTTTAATTTAGAATGTGGATCAGCCTAAATTGTCACTATAAATCTTTGCAGATGAAATGAATAAAAATTTACTTTGAGTGCTAACTCTGTCTTGGAAGCTGTCATGGTTTAGTTCATGTTACTTTGGCTAGGTTATGGTATCCACTTGTTTGGTCAAGCAAGAACTGGACTGATTGCTACTGTGAGGGTATTTCATGAATTTAAGTCATTAGGCAGTTAATTCAGTTAATCCCATCTATGGCTTATTATATCAACAAAGAAGATTGCTTTCAGCAATGAGAGAAGTCTCCTCATTCAATCAGTTGAAGACTTTAAAGGGAGAATGATGATCTCAGAAGTCAGAAAGAACCATTTCTATCTATGCTCCAGCCAGCCAGCTTCTCCTGGGGAATTCAGAGAAACCTTCATGGAGTTTCCAGCTTGTGGCCTGCCCCAGGAATTTGGACTTGCCAATCCCCAGGTTGCGTGAGCCAATTCCTGTAATAAATCTCCGAATATTGACGTGTCATCAATTCTGTTTTTCTGGCGAACCCTGAGTAATCCAGAAGCTTCTCTGAATTGGAAAGCATTGACCTTACTCATGGAAACGGAAGATGCTACTCACAGAATGACTGGTCCAGAGGCTCCCTGGAACACATCATTAGGCAGTTCTTCCAAATTATTGTTGTCACTTAGATTGCTGGGGACAGAGTTGAGGAAAGAACAAAACACAAAGCCACATAAATATCGCTGTTGCAAGAGCCATTTCCCTCTAAATGGCTTGGAAGAATAGTCAGGGCTACTTACAGCTCATCTAGTTGGGTTCCATTGAATGCACAGTTGCGTATTTCTTGAATCCCATTCTTATTCAGCCATCTGAAATAAAGGGCCCATTAAAAAACCAATAATGTCAAACGCAAACCATACAGGGGTTTCATAATTGGACGCACTGGGGCAAGGTCAGACAGCATGGGGTAGTGGCATAAATAAAACACCATCCTTAAAGCTGGGTGGGAGGGAGACTGATTTATCACTGCATAACCTTTTGTAACTTTTAAAGTTTGTATTATGTGCATGTATTACCTGATGAAAAAAATAAATGAAATTTAATATTTAAAAAGGCACACAGGCACCGCAGCCTGGATCCTAGGTCTTGACACATATCATCTGTGTGCAGAAAAGAAGCCACAAGGAGGCAGACCAAGATCTTTCCCCATCCTGAAGGATAGACGTCACACAATTATTGAACAAGTGCTATCAACAGAGAAAGAACATTTGTGTTCCCTTTCCCTAAGGCCTTAATCTTTTCACTCACACTCACCCACAGCAGCAGGCCTAGCTGTCATCAAAAAGTGATCTAATTAAGCTGTCAGACAACCTGAACATCTCCTGTGACCCACAGGGACCTGGTTATTGGAGGTTTGCGGAGGTGGCTCTGAGTTAAGGCAGAAAGGAAGAGAAATCAATTACAGAGTGTGGGGGCTGTGGCAGGACGAGGTGGTGTGAGTGGGCACAGAAGGAGGCACTGGAGCGGGATAGAACAGGCATCCTGATTGAGCTAAGAAGGTCAGTGTGCAGGTTTGTTTGGACAGGGACCCCACGGACACCTTGGGCCAATAGCTCTACATTGCTGTACTGCTGGGAGCATCTGCAAACAAAAACAGAAGTCTGAGGTCGGAAAAGCTTAGCCCCAAGAGCCTCGGACTGCCTGCTCTTGTTTTGCTGCCAGGTCCCTTTCCCTGTGAGGCTCAGTGAGCTAACAAATAACTCTGTTCAGAAAGCTGACCCAGAGAAGAGCCCATGTTTTCAGTGGGCTGCCATGGGTAGCTAAAAAAGTTTAAAATCACGGGAGAGCTACTGCACTTCTTTTTCCTCCTCCTGAAAGCTGAAAAAATCCAGAGAGAAGCAAGGTAAATCTTTTAAAACATTAGCAAACAATTAGTGGGTTCTCACAGCAAAGTGGCTGGGTCCCTCTCCCCAGCCCACCC
Source organism: Cabassous unicinctus (assembly GCA_029593785.1). Classification (NCBI taxonomy): domain Eukaryota; kingdom Metazoa; phylum Chordata; class Mammalia; order Cingulata; family Chlamyphoridae; genus Cabassous; species Cabassous unicinctus. The sequence continues at coordinate 8,132 of JAQZBX010021567.1, forward strand.
CAACCTACCCGAGAAAAATCCTCTCCCTGGCACATCCGGCCTGTGGACTTATTTGTTGGCCTGTCCCAGGAAAGTGAGAGTTGCAGGGCAGCTGGACCTAACCTGTGGGGTGTAGATCCCTAGAGGTTTTGGATTAAATATAGGGGGCTGCAAACTTTTTCTCTAAAGTACCAGATAGTATTTTAGGTTTTGTGGGCCAAGGGGCAAAATTGAGGACATAATATAGGTACTTCTGTAACAAGAGATAAACACATTTCCACAATTTTTAAAAAATTCAAAATCGAATAACAATTGGAGCACAGTTTATTTTTTGTAATACAGGTCTGCCACGGAGAAGAATGACATTCTTTTTTGGGGGAAGGATAACATTTTACTTAATTTGGGTATAAAGTTAGTGTTTCCTATCATCAAATTGTTTGCAAATACTCATTTGTAAAAAACATTCTTAGCTTATAGCCAGATTTGGTCGCATGGGTTGACCCTTAACCCAAAGAGTGCAAATCCATACGGGCTCTATTTTTCTGTAGACTAGATCATTAATATTTCCTGCACATATATGTGCTGCACATAGATATCTTTATGATTAAATCAAATACAGACTAATTTAAAAGGATTATTCAGAGTGGCCTTTTATATTTATGAATTTTCTTAATCAACATGTGGTGAGTAGCATTTTTTAATGTTAAAAATGGCTCATCACACAAAAACCAAATTATTTGCAGGACTTCTGCCCTAGTTTAAATTAGGCGGTAATTCCAAACTACTATCAAAGCATCAGCTAAGTAATGGCTGGATAGTGGGCTCTCCTTAACCCTTCTGTATCCCTGGGGACAAAACCAATGTGTTCACTCAGCAGGGGTTCATGATGCTGAAAAAGCCCAGTCTGCCTGCATCCTAAAGAGTGAAGGTCCATTTGAGAGGCGCTCTCAGAGGGGCAGGCAACTGAGATGGAAGCAGACTGAGCGTGGGAGGAAGTGCACAGGAAGTAAGTCTCTTCTGTGCACAGGGGGTGTGCCAGGAGCTGGCATGCATGTAACCTCATTTTATTTTTTGTAAATTAGGCCATTCTGATGGCCAGCTCCAGCTTTGTGTTTTCTCAGGTGTTCTGCCTGCAGGGGCCAGGTGGAGGTGGGGAAGGGCTCAGAAACCTCTACAGGATGGCTTTCAGTGCTTATTTCCCTCTGAGTCATTAGCCAAGTGTCTCATAATCCTTCACTGTTGGACTATTTTAAAGAATCATCTGAATTAATGAATATATTTTTAGAACATGGGTTAAGGATTTTTGAAAAATGCCTGTGGATAGAAAGCTTTTTCAATCATCAGTGCCATTTTGCCCTGCTTTTTTCCCAAATGCGCTTCGATGTCCCTAGTGGGAGAAAGTGCCTCTGCATCCAGATATAGCACCCAAACAAAGAACAATACAAGACTTAAGCTATGTTGAGTATAAAGCTTCTGAGGTTCTATTATCTATTGATTAAGGGTCATCAGAGGTAAGAAAAGTGGATGTTGTTCTCATAAATGTGAGTTTACCTTTTAGAGAGAAAACGGTCCTCGTTTGGAAAGTATTTTCCTAAATTCTGGACACTCACTGTCCATGAACAGAAATCAGTGAAGAGTGGATGGAGTAGGCACATTTCTTTGGCCAATTTGGGTTTGCAAGGCTACCTCAGCAGTTCTTATTTCCTGGGGTACTTTGCCTTCAGCCGGGGTAGGTCAGGATGCTTTGCCTTAGTCTTGTGGTTTGGGCAGAAAGGATGTGTCAATGTGCAAAGCTGTGAGAATGATACTAGCATACTTCCTCTTGATTATATAGTTTCCATAGAGAATGAATCTTTTATTATTAATAAAGTTGTCCCATTATTTTTAATTCAATAGGTTTAAAAATGGCACGTAGGTTTAGAGCAAGATTTTAAAAGCACAAACAACCAGGAACAACTGATTACGTTGATCACTGAGCTTCTCCCGATGTAGCCCAGGAGTCCTTTCACTATTGCCTTTGTTTTATAACCCAGGAGGTCAGTGCTATGCAGATACCCATCATTCCCAAAAGCAACCTGTGTTTATTTTTTATACCAACATGACTTTGATTATTCTGCTCCCTCTGCTTGCCCTTTGCCAATTCTCTGGCTAAACCCCACTTACTTTTTAAAGCCCATCTTAAACACAACCTCCTTTTCTCAGCTTCTCTTCAACCCTCACGCTGCAGGCCAGTCAGAAGAAATTATTTCTTATCTACTCTTCAAGTAATTGCTTACACGTATATTTTGCACACACTTCATTCTGCTGGAATTTTTATTAGTTTTATTCTGCTTTCCCTTTCTTTCACCCTCCTCACACCCCCATCACCTCATTTCAACACCCCCTCCCCAAATATACATTAAAGTATCGTGAGCTTATTGAGTGAAAGGAACAGGCATTACCTGTAAGCTTTGTCCTAATACTGTGTGCTTTCAATACATGCCTTTGATTTTATTTTGCCTTCACATATCCAATGCCTCTGCTAGTCTGTTTTCAATGCTTTTCATTGTTCTCACGAAGTTAATTTACATAAGATACCTTAGCTTTACTCATCAATGTGTTTCTCTTCTGTGTCTACTATTTTTCCTCTCTCTCTCTCAACAAGTGGACCTCTGAATCATATTGCTTTGAAAAGGGCTAAAATTATTTCTGGGCTGGAACTTACCTTTTAGACACATGGGTACACATACTGGTATATTTTTTAAAAACCCAATACTTTATAAAATAGAGAGATAAAATGCTTTCCTTAAAGATGTAATTGCAATGACCAGGATAAATGTTATTCTGTGCCTCTGACTTTCACGGATCCTGCAAACACTTAGTAGCCTGTAGTCCCCTATTTCCTAGCCATCCTAGGGAGTGGGTAAACTGCCGTGTTGGCTACTGGCACAAAAGATTAGAAGGTAGTTTGTTAATGATGCAGGGAGCAACACTAACATTAACATATAAAATAATGTTAAATTTTTAACCTTAAAAAAGTGATTGTTCCAAGAAAATGAGAAGTTATCTTATGTTTAACTTGGGCTGGAATATGGAGAATAGCCATACCTTCCTGATTCAGCCTCCTTCCCAGTCTTTTTCTCTGGGCAACAGAAGACTTACCAGGCAATGACTAGCTTTATTGATGCATGAGTTATTCTGTCTTTGGAACAGATGTTGCATCACAGGAGAACATCATTCAAAGAACAATTTTAAATACTTGAATCGCACCACAGAATCATAAATTATTAACACGACTCCATGTTGCCATTCTACAATGTAAAGATGGGAAACGAGAGAAAAACACAGAAACAGAGAGCAATTTAAATAGTGAAATGCCAAAGTTACCCAAACAAAAAAGGAGCATTCCATTGTGAGAAAGAGATCGTTAAGTGAAAAATAAAATACTACCGGGTTGGATTTTTTTTCCTTACTTACAGAATCACACTTTCGAAACTCAGCCCCATGAAAGAATTTCTTTCAATTGTGTGGATGTTTATATTATCTTGAATGTCTCTAGAAGAAAGTACAGACAAATTAGATATTTATGTCATACTGACCATTTACACATTTCGTTTTCTTGGCATGATGTCATCTTTAGCTGAGGTAATGTTTTAATACAACGAATAGTCTGAAAGCTGATGAACTCAAAGTTTGGGAAACAATGACTTCTAATTTATCTCTAGTACATCATTTTTTTCTTAAAAGTGGAATTGCAGGCATGCAGTATGTTCTCTCTCTGAAGGTTTCTTAGCTAATCTCACATTGTTAAGGTTCTTTCTAACATATTCCTTTATTATTCTTGCCCATACACTAGGTGTTTAATATGACAAAGATGCTTGAGCAGACATTTCACCCCAGGCCAAACATCTCTACTCTCTTCACTTGGGCCTTCATCGTCCTCCTATCCCTATATCCTTCTTTAAACTGGTTTCCTTCCTTCCTTGGGTCCCAGAACAATTTTACCATTTTTTTTCTTTATGAATGAAAGAATGGAGAAAGTCTCATTTTTCCATTTGTATGCCTCACCTTCCCATCACGTTTCCCTGTCAGGTGTGGCCTGACGCCTAACTGGAGAACTTCTCTGATCAGAACAATTTGAGAAATTCAAGGAAGATTCTCTGATTTTCTCTGTCTCTCTTCTCCTCCTTCCTCTCTAGCTCCTTATACACATTCCCTATCTCTTCTTTTTGGCTCTGCCCAGATTCTTAAAATTTCACCATTGAAAATAAACTTGCTGTTACATATTGCCCTTCTCCTCCTCTTTCAAAATACAGGTACCTTGGCTAAGGCAAATGCATTATGTCACTGACACTTTAGTGTGAATTAGTTTGTCAGATATTTTCTTTATGTCTCGGGCAGCATGAGAGTTCTTGAAGGAAGAGAATAGTATGGTAAGAAGACAGGTGGGTTGCAGAGGGGCAACTATAATAAATCACCAAGTAGTGAAAATAGGAGCGATTTCCTGAAGTTGCCACAAGCTGGCTCCACTGACAACATTTTTATTGAGAAGTCTGTTGACTTCCTCCAAACTGCGATTAGCTTGCCTGTAGGTAAAACCAAGGATGTTTGCTCCTTGTCTTCCTAGATCTGCTTACCTGCTATCCAAAGCAACACAGTTGGAGAATGGGGACTACACAAAACATAAGAGAGGTTTAGAGGCTGTTGAGAAAGACAGTTACTGAGTAAAAAGTTGGCAACCACTCAATAAAAAACTTACAATAGAACCTTTTGGAGAGATTGAATCTTGTGAGCAGCTGGCAAGTGCTTAATACCTGTATTGGATATTAACCTAGAGAGAGAAACAAAATGGGAGTGGAAAAAAAATGAAACTGGCTATTTTAACAATTGTTAGAGTATGCTATTTCCAAAGTCAAAATATCAATTTTGAGTAATCAGAAAAGCATACCAGAAAATCCCATAATAGACCTAAATCATGCTTATGTTTTCTATTTTAAGGCTCCTGCCAGGGTCTAGTAAGCATTGATTCCTTAGAAATAAGAAACTTAAAATTTCAAGCACAGGGGAGCTAGTATCCCACAATGCACACTTTTGTTTAAAGAAGAAAATAAGTTACCATGATCCAAAAACAAATTGGAAGTGGATAATAGAATTTTCCTCTATTTATGCCCTCTTTCCAACCTCTTCATTCTGTTTGGAGAACTACTCCTTCTTCACGCTAAGTGATTCTGTTGGGAGTCAAGCATGAGATCCCATGCCTTCTGACCCCAGGATGCACATATGACCTAAGCTCGGCCAATCAAACCCTCTCCTAGGAACTGGTTGGAGGGTGGTTAGAGCTGAGTCTTTGGTTGCCATCACCCTTAAGAAACGGCCCATAATTCCCAACAGTTGAAACTTCCAGAGCTATCCTGGATCCCTCCCAATCCTGTTTGCCTTGGTCTAGTTTCTCCAGGAAGGAGAGTCTGAGATGATTGCTGGCCTGTAGGTAGTATATTTGATAATATGAGTACAGAGAGTTCATGACGAGGGGAGTGAAAAAGGGAAGAGGAAAGCTAATCCAAACAAAGATGAGTCTTCAAGGTGACCACCACTACTAGTGGCTGGTCCTTAATCCCAAGGACTTGTCTGAGGAAAATTACACAATGGATCTCAAACCATCTCAATGGTCTGGGGCTGTTAGGGGGAAGCATTTATCCATGGACTTCCATTTCCTATTGCTCCAAGTTGTCATGATGTTAACTCTTCTTGATTGCACATTTGTGAGAGCCCAGTGAGTTCCTGCTGGGCCTCTTATCCAGTAGAGGCCAAGAAGCTCCGGGGCAGGAAGTGAGAGTTAGATGAGGCCAGGCTAGGTATTGTCCAATTGCCCCTGCATTAATTTGCTTGAAATATGGGCGTACCTGACTGCAGCCGCAATGGTAAAAAGATTTGCCAGTGGTACATGGAGGGTTCTGACACACCTGTCTTCAGCATTTCCCTCACTTCTGAGAGTTAAGACTCTTCCTATTACCTCCCCATTCCCATCTCTCTTTTCTGTGTGTGGCTTGCCTAAATTAGAGTTGGTTTCAGGTTGCTTGTAAGCTAAAGAAGTTTCACTGATACACCCATCATTGTGGAAGACTTTGAGTCTTTTTCAGTTTATACTCTGGAGTAGATTTGGTGTCTTGTAGTCTGCTTTTATATTCAGTCAGTGAATTGTGCCTTTGGGTTCTCTCAGGTGTTTTGTTTCCTTTTGGTCCCAAGGATCTACATAGACTCCATCTTGGTCAACTCTTTTGGCTACTTTAATAGCTCTTCTTTATTTAGGGGAAGAGGTTAGTAATGTCCTTTTTTTTTTGGCAGCGGGGAGGATTTGTTGTGTTGTTTTAAACATTTACATGCAGAAAAAATTAACTCTTTGGTATAGAGGTCTATGGGTTAAGATAAATGCATATAGTTATATAACTACCACCATAATCAAGATACAGAACAGTTCTTTCCTTGCCCTAAATTCTCTTGTACTGTAGTCTGTAGTTGACCTATCCCTTTATATTCTATCCCTAGCAACCACTGATCAGTTTTCTGTTCTTATCATTTTGCCTTTTCTAGGATGTCATATACATGGAATCAGTGTGTACTTTTTTGAGTCTGGCTTCTTTTGCTTAACATAATGCATGTAACATCATTTCACATTGTGTGCATCATAAGTTTATTCCTTTTTATTGCTGAGCAGTATTCCATTGTAAAGAAGTACCATAGTTTGTTTAGCCATTCACCAGTTGGAGGACATGTGTGTTGTTTCCAGGTTTTGTGCTTATAAAAAAGCCTGCTTTAGTCATTTGTGTAGTTTTTTTTTTGTGCATGTGGACATAAGTTTTTATTTCTCTTGGATAAATATTGAGGGGAAAGATTACTGGATCATATGGTAAGTGTATGTTTAACTTTATAAGAAACTGCCAAGCTCCTTTCCAAAGTGGCTGTACCATTTTGCATTCCCATCAGCAGTTTATGAGAATTCCAGTTGTTCTGCATCCCTTGGTTATTTTTAAAAATGTATTTATTGTGGGACTTGTGAAAAATGTTGAAAACACCTCCAGAAGAAAATAAAAATCACCTAGAGTCTCACAACCTAGTGACAGCTTCTGTTATCCTTTGGAGTTTGAAACTTTTACCAAAACAAATAGCTTGCACATTTGCTTTCCATAACCTCTAATATTCTACTCATTCCCAAAGGAAACATTGCCATAACCTTAAACACCCACTAGCCTGACACATTTCTATCCTGCATTTGTTATTTAATCATAGTAGCCTTCTATTATTTTTAGACATCTTCCCATGTGTCTATGTTGTATCCCTTAATGAGACATCAAAGCAGCATTCATATTTAATATTCTCTGGCAATCCTATACCACTGTGTGCAGGTTTGGAATTTAGTATGTGCTCATAAAACATTGTGTTAATTGGTTGATGTTTCTAAAACTTTTCTGGCTCTTTTTGCCAAGAATGTTTCAAACCCCCTTTTTAGTAAACTTACTTGACAGGTATCACTGCTATCTGGGGTAATTAGGTCCTAAACAGGGTAGGGAGGTCTGGAGGCCAGGAATTGGGAGAATCTACATGCCAACTGTGGCACAAACTATACAAAAGCCATCTCATCTCTCCAGAACAGAAAGGAAGTGCACATCAAGGTAGACATTATATCAGACACCTGGTATGCCCTGACACAAATACTCTTGGTTCATCATTTACTCCAGCTGTTACTATGGCAACCAGTGGCATTCAGATCTAACTTGTCTGACACTTGCCTCATGTGCACCCAGTGTCTCTCATTTTCTGTCCTGGGCTTCTCTTACAGACACCTATAGGAACATGTTCGACCATTTTGAGGCATTTCCAAATCTGGAAGTGTGAGAGAGTTAACACCCATTGGGAAACTCCTGAATAGAAGTGAACTCCTCTCTTCCATTCCTTGGGGAACAATTCTGAGATATATTTTGCCTGACATTTTAGAGGAGCTCTAGCATGATTAAGCCCCAATTTCCTGGGGATGATCAGCTTGAAAACGCATCCTTAGCTTTCCCTATTTCCCTATTTCCCCCTTCCTATTCAACAGTCTTTTTCCTTGGGTTTGAACACAAAAAGAAACTAATTGCATGCAAGTCCTTGCCAAACATTTCTTGGAGAACCTAGGCTAAGACAGATGCCAATTTGCACTGAATTTCACATTTTACATGGACTCATTGATGGTTGCTATCCCCCTCTAATCCATGTTTTTCTCCAGTTACAGCCCTAGCCTTTTTCTCTTCCTTCTTCCACAGCCACATTTCTAGGAAGAGTTGTCTTCATATGCCATCATAATTTTCTAATATCCCGTTCATCTTCAATGTTCCAATCTGTTTTCTCCTACACCTTTCCACTGAAATTGTTTATGTCATGTCAAAACCCCACCAACTTACTAACCACCAAATCTAATGAACACGTTTAATTGTCTTTTTTAAGACCTTTCAGGAACATTCAGTCCTCTTTGCCAATCTCTGTCTTCTATTGGTTTCTGTCATACTGTGTTCTTCTGGTTTTCTTCCTCTTCCTTTGTTACTCCTTTTTACCTTTCTATGTTGACTCCCCCTCCTCTTTCTGTACTCTGGGCCTTTTGCCTTTCTTCTCTATAATCTCTACCTGCCTATCCCATGACTTAAGGTACTGCTAACATGCTGACAACTCCCAGGTTCGTATTTGCCTTCTAAGCTCTAATCTTGTATCTCTAATTACAGCTTATCTGACATATCATTCTGGATGTCTCATTGGCACCACAGCCTGAACCTACCTCTCCACTACCATCTCCATCAAACTCCTTCTCCTCAATTCTTCCCCATGAACAGCATCATCATCTATCAATTGTTTGCTAGAAATGTGATAGTCATATTTGACCAAATTTTCCCTCATCCTCCAACATCCAATCCATGTCAATGTCTTCTTTGACTCCATTTCTAAAATATTTCTTGGATCTACTCAATATCTCCCATCTCTACTGCTACTATTCTAGTATCACCACCATTTTTCCTCTGGATTTCTGCAGCAGTCTTCCAACTGTTCTCTATGTATTTAATCTTGCTCTCTTCGAATCAATTCTTCATACAGCATACAACATTCTTTTTTTTTTTTTAATGTAAATCAGATTGTTTTACTCCTCTGTTTTGAATGCTTTATTTCTTTCCTATAGCTCTCAGAGAAGAATTTATGCTCCTTACTGCCTGCTTTTCCACTGTCATCTCATGCCATTCCCTCAATGCACTTCAGCCCCAGTGGCTTTCACTTGGTTTCTCAGATACACTAAGTTCTTTCCTGCCTCCCTGCATTTGTACATGTTCCATCTGGAAGGCTCACCCTCCAATTCTCACCTGGCCAACTTCTACTCACCCTTCTGGGTTCAATTACAAATGTCCTTTCATTAGAGAGGCGCTCCCTGACTACAAATCTAAGTTAGGGCCCCTGATTTATTCCCAGTAACCATATCCTTCCTAGTACTTTTCCATTTTAGTACTCAACAAAATTCTGAACTATACATCATTTTTTAAAATTTCAACTATACATAATTTTGTATTTATTTAGTTTTTGAAGGTCTGTCTCTTCAAACAGATTGTGAATGCTATGAAGGCAAGAATCTTGATTTTCCTAAAAGCTCAACAATGGCACAGTGTTTGGCACATCACATGTGCTTAATGTTTATTAAACTCTTTATGCCAGGCAGTGTGTTATGTGCTGTCAAGAGATGAACACACAAGGAGTTGTTCATCATACCTAACTGATTTGACATTATATGGGTAGCAATCTGACCATCTCTCTTAGTGAATCGATTAGAATTTTATGTAATTGAAGGGGGGGATAATTCATGCTTGCCCAATGAGAATGGTACAAGTGCATTATTTAATACCAATAGCATGAGCTTCCATAATCACTATACTTATGGGATATCTATAGATATCTATGGATGCACATTGAAATCTTTGGTCTTTATAGAAAGGCAAACACACTGCAAAAATAGCTGAAATTATTCCAGTAGTGCTGAGTTTAGGACACTTAAAAAGATCTAGTGACCATCTAGTGAGATGGATTATTGGTGATAACTCTGTAGCTGAGACTCTATATAACCCCAAGATAACTCAGGAAATGGAGTTCGGATGAACACTTAGTTTTCAATTCATTTTTCCCCTTTGATCAATAAATTCATGTCTGATGGAGGCTGGAAGTGGGTAATCAGCTAGTTGCTCTATGTCTCAGTGGGTTTGCTTTGGTCAAATGACTGTTTGCCGCAAAATTATTTTGATTCACTCAACTGCGGCTTATCTTCAAAAGCATGTAAAGGTCTGAGGGTAAAATGTCAGCAAATTTAAGTTCTGCAAATGGATATTTTAAAGAAAGGTAACTGGCTCACAGTTCTCTCGTCTCAAGAGCCAGCCTCACACTCTAAGCTTGTGTTAACACCCTTCATGCCCGACTCTGCCTAGTCTTCAGGCTGCAATAATGAAAGTGAGCACCCCTCCTATCAGGATGAACTAAGTGGGGTCCATGCAGTTGCTGGGAACCATTAGTGCTCTTCCTGCTATGCCCTTTTATCTGAAAGGATGATACACTTGCCTCTCTTTAGGAGGAGACACTGCAGCTCTAAGATTCATTGTCAGAAACATCATTAGTGCTTTCATTACTCTTCAGTAGTGCTGGTAAGTTCTTGTTTTTTATTAAGGTAAGAGTTGTGTGTTTGTGTGTGTTACACCGGTTTAAATGTCTTCCTTCTAATGCAGCCTCCATCCCATTCAAGAGAGAAAGCCAAATACAGTGCACTGTCTTCCGGGAGCTTGCAGGTGAATTGAGAAACCAAGACTAGTATAGATGAAACACTCAGAGAATTGCCTAGTGCTAAACTGTACTCTGTCTACTGTGAGTGTCTTAAGAGTTCAGAGAAGGGGAGAGCAATGTGAGGTGTAGTAGTCAGGGAAGACTGCTTGTAGGAAAAGGAGCAAACCATATATCTCAGGGAACGTAGAGCCTTCTGGCCTGAAATAAGAGAAATGAGTGTGTCTAGCAAGAGCACAGAAGGGGTGTGGGAGGATGGGGAGCGGAGGCAGACAGAACTGAACATGAGGGAGGAGGCAGTATCTCAAGAAGTAAAGCCAAGTAGAGAAGTGTGGACTTGAGGGGTAATTGGAAGGGGAAATATGTGAGAGTCTGGGGCTCCCTGAGCAGGGTGCCCATTACTTTGTGATTTCATAGTGGTGATCAGGTTAAGCCAATGGGTGGTAACTGAATACCAACATGGAGGTGAATACGTAACCCACTGGACTGAGAAAAATAAGGAAGGAAGAAGAACAAGACGTTCCACCCTGTCGAACTTGCCAAGTGGGAATAAAATTCTGCCTCTGTATTCTACCCCAAATCCACCATGTCAGGGAATGATCAGTTCTGAGACTGCGTGAAGAAGTTCCCTTTCAGTTTGAACTGAGGCAGGCTCAGAGTTCATGCCATGGCTTGAATGGCCCACTGAGATGCACTAGGCACATTTTACTTAGGGAGTGGATGCTGATAGTTGTGTGGCCCATTTCTGCCAAAGCATATTTGCTGGTAGCCGAGGCTCAAGGTTTGAATCTGAACTCCTTTCTCTATGATATAGAATTAATTTGTTTGCACCTCAGCCATTTGAGTCATATTTTTTGCATTTTAAAGTTTCTATTTCTTAGTCTCCTAGGTGAAGTTGACTCCTTCCTCCACTCCACTCTGGGAGAAGTTAGGCCAATGATGAATACGGGGAAGAGTGGATTATGTCTAGTTACATATATGAAAAGGCTCCTTTATACGACACACCGATGTTGAGATTTTCATTAACTACAGATCCTGATTAACTGAGAATTTTCATATCTACATACACCATTATAAAGGATGTTAACTTGTGCTTTCTGAATCATTAAATAAAGATTTGGCAAGGTTTACAATCTCAGATTCTTGAAGCTAGGTGAGAATATGTAAGAAGCTATAGTATAGACTTAAGGTTTGAGACCCTGGATTTAAGTGCCTTTCCTCTAACTAGCTGGATGACGTTGAACAGGTCACATACTTTGTCAGAAACTCAGTTTCTCTCTCTGTAAAATGTTTTTATGTAAGGGGTTACATGAGACAATAGTGAGAGCCTAGTTTCTTGCCTTCACAGTCTCATGCCTTCCAAGCACTGAGATTGTTTAACTCTAACATTCAGTTCAAACTTGCCTCTGTCTCCATGGATACCAGACTCCTTAGCAATCAGGATAAATTTAATGAGCCCAAGGGCAGCATTTTGAAGAGTTCAGACCCACCCCCCTGGCTGCAGATTCTGTTTTGACCTAGTATCTAGGTTTAGCAATGGGATGCTGGCCCTGTTCTCAGACTTTTGAAGACAGGTTCAAAAGTACCAGCTCTGGTGCCAAAGGATCTGGGTTCAAATCCTGAAGTGCTACTTTTTAGATGTGTGGCCGTAAGAAGTTGGTTGAAGCCTCTAGGACTCAGGTCCTTCACTTTTTAACCCTGAGAAATAAGATTTGCCTCATAGGAAATGGAGATGATGCTCATAAAATACTTAGCACCATGCCTAGGCACTGTAATTGCTGTGTCGTGTTTCAGCCTCGTGTTCCGGTTATGTGACCCTGTCTGATTTCCCAGTTCTGCTAGGACCTGGGTCATGTCTTGCTTTCCCCCAGTTCTCTTGGGTATTAAAATGCTGCTTCCTTCTCTAGGCCCCAGTTGTCTGCTGTGGGACCTTCATGATGTCTGACTAGATAAGCCTTATTTGCTGCCCAGTGTTCCTTGTGCCCTGTTTCAACCTCTGGAAGCCACAACTGAAATTTCCAGGTTCCTCCTGCCCCTTTCTCTAATTTCCTCCCATTTCCTGCTGATAAAACCTGCCTGGATCACCCTTCTCACCTGTCTGTCATGGTTTAGTCTCTGGATCCTGGCTTTTTCTGGTCTGGAACATCCTATCATCTAGAAGTTTGTTGGTTACCTCATGGAAAATTATTGCAAAGTGTTGACAAAATTAAAGAAGAACGTACACATTGTTTACAAAAAGACCAGTTTGTTGACTTTTTCTTGAATGGCAAATGCCTGTCAGAAGTAACACTACAAAGCAGATACTTTCAAATTAGATACAATTAATTTGGCTCATTAATGGAAAGGTGATGTATTAGTAAGTGCATTTCAAGTGCATTTGAAAGAAAATTATGCTATGGAGAGAGCATTTGGGAAAAAACATGTTTGGAAATGGTTAATTTATTGCTGAAAATGATGTATGTCATAATTTATGAAAACTCTCATATTGCATATTTTAAAAACAAGAAAATACAAGTTTCTAAGTTGTTTAACTCGTAACACGGGGCTTTGAACACTTTCACTGAAAAATAGAAAATGCAACATCTTTTGGGTAGCTTGTGAGAATGTCTGATTGATGCTAGGGAAGAACATTTACTAGCTGAATTTCAAAAAATATATTTGCATAAAAGAAGTATAGGATTGAAACTAAGCATGACAACTTGGGGAGTGCAGCTCTGGGGTTCTTCCTGCCTATTTTTGCACAGTTTTGTTTGACAGCCATTAAAACCTAGTATTGAAATGAGCATTGAATTGCTTTAAGCAGTGTTAAACTAAGGAGTGAAAAGATAATGAAGCACATCCTATGACTCTGCTTCCTCTAAAATGTGGTTATTAGTAATATATTTAGTGAGAGCAAAACAGGTTTTTAGTGCCATTTAGAATAGTATATAATAAAACAAGATGAAGATGTAAAAGCACATTATTTATTCCATCCTTTAAAATACTATTTTGCATATGTTTTTTAATGTGCACAATTAGTACTGCAGCAGCACCTCTATCTATTTTATTAATATATAAATTTATTTTGGCACTTGGCTCAAATGGTTTTTTCTAATGGGATGGGAAGCCAAGACCATATTGTCCAATGCATAGGATATTTTGCTTGGGAAGAGAAACCTACAATTCTGAAGTGCTGCCAGGTGGAAATGGTAATAGATTTGTGTTGTGCTACTCAGGAAAGCAGGTATAGGATTAATAATAATAATGGTCAACATTTATTGAACACTTCCCATATACCAGGTACCACACCAAACACTTAACATTGATTATCTTATTTATTCCTCTCCACTGCCTTGGGAGACAGGCATCATTACCATCCTCATGTGAGGGTTGAAGAGGCTCAGGCTGAGAGTGGATGAGTAATTTTCTCAAGGCCACCTGTAAAGAAGGGCAGACTGGTGGTTGACTCCAGATCTTTCTGATTCTAAAACTTGTGCTCTTACCAGTATCTGACTTACCATAATGACTGATTCCAGCTCATTATCAGAGGAATGTATTGTACCATGAAGCAGTTGGCTCCCTACCTCTGGAAATGTGCCCTGGTAACTGCGTAAAAGGATTTCTTTATCAGAGGGGATTGAACTCTGTGACCTCTTAGATGTGTCGCAACTTAGAAACTGAGTGTTTCTCTACAACCACTATGTCCAGAGGCTACTAATACTGTCTACAAATTAAAGGCTACAGTGGTTCAATACGTTTAGAAAATGCTGGGTTAATAAAGTCAAACAATTTCTTTTTCTTTCCTGCATGCTTCTCAGAGTTTTTACCATGATAATATTAATTATAAATGTCCAAGAGAAGGAAAGAGTATGCAGGCTTTGCCCAAACGTATTTAGTCTTGGGACTTCACTTTTTTTGTAGAGCATCTCCTGTCTTTGGTGTTTTGTAGTTCAACCTTGGAGCCCTTATGTCTCAAGTTTTCCAGGTTGTTATGGCTAATAGCATGCAATGGATTGGCTTGAACAACAGGAATTTATTGGCTTGTGGTTTTGAGGCCAGAAGAAGTCCAGTATCTAGATCTTGGCAAGGCTTGTTTCTTGCCGAAGATTGTGGCATTGTGGTGCTGGCTTGCCAGCAATCTTCGGAGTTCCTTGGCTTTCTTATCACATGGCAATGTCCTCTCTTTTCTCTTTCCCATTAGTGCTGACTTCCTCCTACATCCTGTGACCTTCTCCTTAGGAGGCCTCCAATAATTCAGATTAAGACCCACCCTCATTCAGTCAGGCCACACCTTAACCAAAAATAACATCTTCAAGAGGTCCTATTTACAATGGGTTCACCCCAACAGGAAAACAGACCAAGACTAAGAACATACGATTGGATTGTACACAATCCAATCTACCACACGTTAGGAAAGGGTGAAACATTTATGCTGATTTCTTTTATTGTATGTTAATATTCTAATTCTCTGAAAGTGCTGTTACTTCTTAGGACCGTGGTTGGCAAACTCTCTCTTAGGCAGAATATTCTGTAATCAGCACCCTTATCCTAGCATGATGTGAATCAGAAAGTTTATGGCACTGATAGGAGGGAAGACTGTGTCAAATGAACTTTTTGTGCACTTTTTGTTTACAACTTTAGGCAGCCAATTAGGATGACCCCCTCGAGACTGCAACCAGGAGAGAGACTTAGCATAACTCCCATAGAGTAAATTGTACACAGTATCAGTCCTGGGATCAGATTCCTACTCCTAGCTCAACAATTAATCTCTACATAAACCGTATAGGGGGTAAGAAAGAAAGCACATTCACAAATGGCAAAGTGAATCAAAAGGAAACTGACCTGAGAAGAAATCATTGATAAAACAGATCTGAATGTATAAAAATAAAGTTTGTAGCAAGTTATGGTGCATCTCTCACTTACTAGTGTTATTTATCCCTTCAGTTTGGAACCTGGTCTAGGGTACCTTCAGGGCTAGGGCAGAATGTCCATGAAACAGAATGTCAAAGTTGGAGTTTTCCCTGAGACACCAAGGTCGATGCTCTATTCCAGAGGAAGTGTGTCACTATCAGAGATTACAAGGAGGTTTCTGAAAAACAATTATTAGCCTCTTGCCCACATTGGGTGTACAAAGGTTATGGAGACTTGGATTTGAGGAGGGACCTTGTGAGGAGAATTTTTGAAGATGGCTGTGCCTTGGCCCATTCCCTTCCCCCACCAATGAGAATGGTGGGGAGAATTTAAGAAGGCTGCGTGGGAAGTTTCATAGCATCCCCTCCTGCTTGGGGCTCACAGTAGACCAGTGTCTGACTTGTGCCTGAGTGAAAAGACGGCAAAAGTGGCCTATGGCATCAGACCAGAGCATGGCTAGTAGAGAGGAACCTGCACTCTCAGGTGCCCATTACATAGGTCAAAATTCTAACCAGATTACTCTCCCCAAGAAGAAAAGGCTGGAAAATAACCATGCCTTGTATTTGTGTAGCATGCATGGCTGACAAAATTATTTCATATGGTCTCATTTGACAACGAACTTCTAAGTGGTCGTAATATGATTCCATTGACAGGTAAGGGAGGCGAGGCTCGCAGAGGGTAAGTGACTCACCCAAATGTCTGGTCTTGAACCAGAAAGAATTATAGTTAGTACTCGCCAATTACCTTACCCCATGCCAGGCACCACTGTAAATGCTTTACCTGTGTTAAATTCATTTAAGCCTGACCACAACCGCATGAAGTAGGGACCATTATTAGCTCCATTTTATAGATAATGAAGCAAGGAAGCTGAAGCTTACATTACTTATCTGCTTAGAAAGAGGAAGAAATGTAATCTGAACCCAGGCACTGGGACTCCTAAGCTACTACATAACCTGCGTCTCAGTGATATGCTTTCCTATACCATGCTGGCTACATAGGGACTTGTTAAAACCTAAAATCTCTCCAGATTGCCAAATGGCAGTCTTTTGGATGACAATGTAAGAATAACTTTAATCAAACTATCAACTTGTAGCAGGCAGTTACTTTTAAATTACATAGGAGAGTTGCAAAAGAATTAATATTTTTAATGGTTTGCACAGCCTTCGCCACAACTCATTTCTAAAATTAATTATTCAGAAAGCTATTTCTTAGGTACGCTTCAGCTTAGCCAAGTAGATGATCACACCTTCCAAATAGCAACCATATAAATACATGTGCCATTTGGTGTCAATGTTGTACTCAGAACACTGAACACATTTACATGGGCTTCACCCACATCCTCTGTTGCCCCAAGTGTGGTGTGCTGGAAAGCAGGATGGACTGGGTTCAAGTCAGACATTGCTGGCTTCAATTCTCAGTGCTCTCAATTACCTAATCTCTGAGTTTCAAAATCCTCATTTGTAAATTGGGGGAAATATGTGCCTCACTGTTAAGGAAGACTGGAAGTTTAAATGAGTTGTGTGAACAAAGGAGCTAGTTCAGGGTCTACCATATAGCAGATGCTCAATAAAAAATATCAGATTTTCTGTCCCTCTTACCCCAAGATCATTTCTTAATATGATTTTGTGAGTTAGGGCAATTCTGCCCGTATCTCTGAACTTCAACTTTCCCTTCTGTAATATAGAACCATCAGTAAATATCTCACAGGGCATTGGTAAGGCTAAGTAAATTAGTACAAAGTGAAAGTGCTTTCTAAGTTATGATTCTTACTCAGCCCCTATCATCCAACAACACTTTGTACATTGAGCCGCCCTTGCACTTGCTTACTGCTTAATTTTCAAAGTGCTCCCACACCCGCTGGTATATCTCTTCTTGTCTCGTTTTGCCTTGTCTTGTCTCATTTCTTCCCTTCCCTTCTCTTCTTTACCACAGTGTTTTGAAAGGGGTAGGGCAGTTCTTTTTCTCTGCATTTTAATTGAGACCCAGAGAGGTCGTGCTGCCTGCTTACAAGTTCTCACAACCAGGCCCAGGCTGGAACCTGGATCTTGTGACTTTACCCTAAAGAGAAGAGCTTTTCCTAGTGTCTGACTAGTGACTGTGTCCACGTGGCTCCTGTGGTTTGGCCACGTCCACAGAGAAAGTGCCGGGGAACGCTGTGAGCTTGGCTGCCGAGTTGCTTCCTCTGCATGACCCCCAAACATCCTGCTCTCTCTTCCTAGCACTGCAATCTCTGCATCACAAACTTGCAAAGGAGGAGCTCACCACCTCTTGAACTAGACATTATTTGTGGAATGTTTGCTGTGGGCGAGCTCGTGATTAAACTGCAACAGAACATTTTTATAATGTCTGCGGAAGATGAAAATATTCTTCCTTAGAGCATTTGTCACTTCAATGTTAGCACTCCATCACGCCCCAAGATATTTCTCTAAAAACAGCAGCTGCTCTGCTCTCACCATCCAAACAGAAAGGTTCAAATCCAAGCCCACATTCTCATTTTGGGCCTACTGTGTGCACAGCCTGCACTCCATGAGGGCCCAGAGATGAACTGGACACAGTTCTTCTGGGTTGGATGTCATGTAATCTGGTGGTGACATCTCCCTGCCCTGACCCTCCTGCACTGCTCCCCAGCCCTGCGTCAGCTGATCTAGCTGGCTGGGGAGTCCCCTGCCCTGGATTCCCCTCACAGCCACAATGTCCTTTCCCAGTGGACAAATCAAGGGTTTGGAAGGAGTGGGCCCCTCGGTGGAACACACCTGTTCTAGGAGTGAGTAGCCTAAGAACGCATGCTATAAAAGACAAAGCAAATGAGATGAAAGAGGGTAGCCCAGGAAAAAACGGGTCCCTCAGACATATTATGCAGAGATGAGAACCAGGTACACGAGAGGTCTAGATCACAGCCAGGATCATCTAAAAGAAAAAATAAATCACAAGCACCTCCTTTGTGCCATGCACTGGGGACACAGATAAAGAAAACGTGGGCCCCATCCTGCAGTAGAGCGGAATCTGGTAACCAAGGTATAGTGGTTTGAAGCTGTATGTACCCCAGAAAAACATGTTCTTAACTCTAACCCATTCCTGTGGGTGTAAAGCCATTGTAAGTAGGATCTTTTGATGAGGCTACTTCAGTTAAGGTGGGACCCACCTCATTCAGGATGGGCCTTAATCCTATTACTGGAGTCCTTTATAAATGGAGGGAATACAGTGAGAGAGAGAAAAAGGCATGGAAGCAAGACGCTGAAATTAAGGAAAAGAAGAGAAAGGAGAGACCTGCAGACATCTCCATGTGCCTTGCCATGTGGCAGAAGAGCCAAGGATCACTGGCAACCAGTCTTCGGGAAAAAAACATTGCCTTGATGATGCCTTGATTTGGATGTTTTCTCAGCCTTAAAACTATAAAGTAATAAATTCCCATTGTTCAAGCTGAGCCATTTCATAGTATCGCATTGCTCAGCCTAGGAAACGAAAACATGTGCTCAGGTGCCGCCCGTCCTCCTCCCAGGCCCCGCCTGTCCTGCCCACTGCCCTGCCCAGGGCCGGCTGCGCCCCTGTGAGGTGCTGGCTGATAGTTCCTGTATAGCTCTAATTACTTAATGCGCACACTTTCCCAGGGATAACGGCAACTCTTAGAGTCTGTAAGGACAAAAAACCCCTCAAACCTCCAACACGGAGGCTGCAAGTTGAATAAGTGGACTAAGTGGCAGCAGTTTATTTTCTATGGAGTGGGACTTAGCCTGGTGCCCCTTCAGATTGCACCGTCTAAACTGCCCCTCATTCTGCCTGTGCCTGTGGCAGACCCGGCCAGGGACTCGTCCCTGCCAGGCTGGCTCCAGTAGCCATGAATGCTTCTGTCTCTGAAACCTCATCCACACTCCCAGGGCCTCTCAGGCTCTGCTGAGGCTGGCTGTGTTCATTTGTGAGGGACCAAAGTAGCAGGGGCGCTTCCTGTGTCTGTCTTTTAGATCCAAAAGTTGAGCTTCTGCTGTATTTAATCTAGGAGTAATTTGTGGCAGGTGTAAGTTTTTTAATACACCCACAGATTGTCACCATTTAAAGGACCTGCGTGAGTCCCAGGGAAGAGGAGCCTGCTCTGGGAAACAAAGCAGTCTACCAAATGCTGGATTTTCTTACCATGCAGAGAGACATCGTCTTCCTGCATAAGACCCTTCATGGCCGGGTCTGAATATGCCCAACTCAGGACAGGCAGCAGCTGGGAGCCCGGGATTTCTGAGACTCACAGTTCAGAAACCAAGCCCTGGGGGCTAAAAGAGATCTTAGGGGTGTAGAGTTCATTTTCCTTGGCTGACTAGCATCTCGAAGCATCTTTATTTCCATTTGCAGATGAAGAAACTGAGACCTACAGTGACTAGGACATCCCTGTCTGGGTGATACTAGCAATGAAGAGGAAACCAGCTGATGTGAGACCGGTTTCTCTCCCAACCCTCTCTCTCCTTTTCCTTATATCTGGTTTGTGGTGGTGAGAGAGACAGGTCTTATTTCAAAATTAATGAGGTGAGGATACACCTCCCTCACGAAAAGCCATATCCTGTGAAAATGTAATTGTTCAGAATCGGCAAGTGGGTGGAGTGGATGGTTACCTATGTCCTATTTGCGTGGGTCCTATAGGACTCTTCTCTCCCTCTCAGAAGCCCCAATGCCTAAAAGTCCATCTTTAGCAACTCTTAGGTTTAGCATTGCCTTCTCAGCCTCCTCTTTTAAAAATGCAAATTCCCCCTGGAAAAAGCATATAAGGCTCTGAACACATTGATATGAATCAGTTGATCAAATAATGTTCTTGCTGATGGGAAGGACTTGGCTGCTTGCAGGGGAAAGCACACTGAGCAGGGTGGCAAGGCTGCAGCACGGAAGTGTCACCCAGACCAGCCCTTCAGACCAGAGGGGCCTTTGTGCCCCTGGAGCAGACACGCTCAGGCTGAAACCACATCCAGCATGCCAGAGTTCCAGAAGGAAAATCTAGCCATATTTTCTCAGAGTCAATCCTGGCAGGCACAGTTGGCACTGCCAGACAGATCACTGATAAAAGAAGCAATTGCATAATCTCCATTGTGCCCAAATATCCTTGTAGTCATAGCAACATCCTTAGATACTTACAACACTGACAGCAGGGAGATATCTAATAATTTCTTCCTAATAATCACAGCCCCTGTGTAATATGACTGAATTCTGGCCCAGACTGAATTCTTGATGAGTGTGGTCTGCAGGATGACTCTGTGTGAGAGGCTCTTAGGGGAGGCACTGGGGGGACGGATGCTTTGGGGGTTATTGGAGGCAAGTGGGCAAAAATCACTGCAGTCGCTTGGATCCACTTCTGACCCAGATGTGAATGGTGTGCCAGTGACTCTTTGTTTGAAATGCATCCCCCAGTGAACCACTGCCTTTCTGACCCCTCTGATGCTGCCTTTACTGTACCCCCTGAGCCCTGGAAATTGCCCCCTAACAGGTCTCCCTTGAGTATAGTTTGTCCCCTGCTATTGGTCAAGCTGTAGTTCAATTTGTTGTCATTGTGTAGCTCTGCTGCTCAAGCATCTTTTATAGTTTACTCTTTCCTACTGTATTAGTCCCAAACTTCCCTGCTTTAATTTTTTCACAATCTTGCCCAACTCAATCCATCCACCTCCTTCCTATTGTACTCCACTCTTTTTGGCTGGGACCCAGTTCCACCCCATCCTTTGCCTACTCTATGATCCTTTCCCATTTTAGGCATTTGCTCACTCCTTTCTTTCATGGGGAATCCCTTGCTGTTCTTTTCCTTCTTTATCCCTCAAGTTCCAGCTAAGTTCACCACCCACTTCCCTCAAGAAGCTGTCCCTGACTAGTCTAGCTCAGGGCACTGGGTTATTCCTCTTATCCAACACCAGTGCCATACAGCTCTACAGATGTATTGTTATTTCCGGGAGAGAATGGATGACAGTCTTTTCTCCCCAAGAGATTAAGCTCCCTGAGGTGAAGTGCTGTCTATAGATGTCACTTGTGTCTCTCTCAAGACCTTCTCTCCACCCTTTCTTGATCACCCATTCTAAACCTTTACAATTTCCTTTCCCTACTTTATTTTTCTTCCTAGAACTATCACTACCTGACATTATCCAACACTGTTGCTCTCTCTAGAGTGTAAGCGCCATGCCTCGTCATCTGTTATATTCCCAACAGCCCCAGCACGGCCCTGTATGTAGTATGTCCTCAGTAAATAATTGCTGAATGGTTGACTGAATGAATGAATTCTTACTGACCAGTTCACATCCAAAATGATGAGGGGAAAACGGGAAGGCAACAGTCCTTTTTACCATACATGACTTCTAAAAGTGAGCCTAGTATGGCTCTTTCTCCAGTCACTAAAGAAAGGTTAACATGGCTGAGCACCAATGGTATCAGAGGAATCCAATCTGCAGGGACAGGGACTGCACATTGCCATCAGAAGAGCCCCATAATCAGGGACTCTAGACAAGTCAGTCTATCTATAGAAAATGTACATACTTTTAGTGCCCTGCTTACCACACAGGTTGCTGTGATGTTCAAACGCAATAAAATATGTTAAAAGGTGTTAAATTACAAATCAACATAAAAATGGTAAGCATTATCCAACCTGCTGCCTGTTTGAAGAACTGGAATTAATTTGCATGGGGATGTGAAGGGAGATGGTAGACCAGTAGTATTGAAAATAAACGTTAAAAGGTCAGAAGTTTGCAGGATAATGTAGTTTTCTTGTTGGAAGGGCCATTCTGGATATGTCAAGGGTTCAAGAAGAAGGATGCCTCTGTCCTCTGAGAAATACAATTGATATATTTCTACCTTTGACTGGTAGAGTCTGGCCAAAACAATCAGTTAAAGAGGACTTGAAACTTTAGGCATATTGAAAGGAGGAAGAGAGATAATCACGGCCATCACTTCCATTATGGTTATCATCATCATATCAGAAACATTCATTGTGCTCCTTATGACAAACTGGCTTTATACTCAGTATCTCATTTAATCCTGACAAGTCTTAAAAGGTAGGTATTGTTATCATGTTTATTTTAACAGAGGAGAGAACTGAGGTACAGGAAGTTGAAGTCCCTTGCATGGGCTCCCCTAGCTTGTGAATGTCAGGGTCTAGCATTTAATAAGAATTGATAACATTTATTGAGAATTTTCTAAATGTCAGGTATTATTCAAAGCACTTCATTTGTACTGACTCATTTAATAAAATCCTATGATGTAGGTAATGTTAGTATTCCTATTTTGCAGAAAGGGAAACTGAGACTTAGAGAAGTTAAGTGAAATACTCAAGATATCAAGGGCAGGGGCTGAGAGTTGAACCCAGGCACTGGAACCTGTGTGCTTCCTCTCTATTCCTGACCCTGCCTTCTTTTAATAAACTTTACTTTTAGAGCAGTTTTAAGTTTACAGAAAAATTGTGCAGGAAGTACAGAGAGTCCCCATATACCCCCTCCATACACACATACACACACACACACACACACACACACACACACACACACACAGGTTCTCCTATTATTAACATCTTGCATTAGTGTGGTACTTTTGTTACAATGGATGAACTAATATTGATACATTAATTAGTAACTGAAGTCCACAGTTTGCAATAGGGTTTCCTCTCTGTGAATACAGTTCTGTGGTTAACCCTTTCTTTTAATGCTTATTTTGAATACTAGTGGTTCACAATCTCCTTTCTGTCCCTATCCAAATTAATTCCAGTCCCATTGCTATGCTATCTCCAGCAAATGATTCAGCTTTTTATAATCAAAACACTACTTTCATTCCTCTCACCAAACCAGATGAAAGAGAGGAGCCCAGAAAAGAGAGAGACCGACTTAGGGGAGTGCTGAGGTGGCAACAGCTTGACTTGTGGAGGGGAATCTCAGTGACAGAATCTCCTGGACTTATCCCTGTCCCGGCCCACGGGACAAGTCAACGGAGACTCCGAGCTATCCAGCGAAGGATTGAGACAAAGACACGGACAAAACAAAAAACTGTGCTCTTTATTCTGCTAACATGGCTTCTCTGCGGCTTCTTCTTTATTGCGGGTTACAATCAGCTCTTTTATAAACAGGGAAAGGGGAGGGAAAAGGGAAATGCCTTAAGGTTTAGGTATCAGTACATGATTGGATAATTTGAGATCCTAGGCGTGGTGACTATTCCCGCGCGGGAACTTTGTGGCGCGAACTTAGGGAGAAGGAGAAGGAGAAGACAAAGAAGGAGAAGGTATAGACGGCCATGATAGTTATATTCATACAACATCGCCCCCAACATATCCCCAGCTGTAGAAAGCAGATGGCATGGCTGCCATTAACAGACGTCCTAAGAAACCAATCTTCCACAGGCCCACATGTGAGTGGAAGATGGTTGTCAGTAGGGAGTGAATG
>JAQZBX010021568.1:0-32187 GCA_029593785.1 Cabassous unicinctus
TTGGTGGTGCCTCAAGAAGCTAAATATAGAACTGCAATATGATCCAGCAATTTCTCTACTAGGAATATATCCAGAAGAACTGAAAACTGTAATGCAAACAGACATTTACACACTGATCTTCATAGCGGTGTTATTCACAATTGCTAAAAGATAGAAACAACACAAGTGTCCATTAACTGACGAATGGATAAACAAAATGTCGCATATACATATGATGTAATAGTATGCTGCTGTAAGAAAAAATGAAATTAGGACACATAAGATAATATGGATGTACCCTGAAGACATTATGCTGAATGAAATAAGCCAGACGCAAAAGGTCAAATATTGTATGGTCTCATTAATATGAACTAAATATGAAGAAAAAACACATGGAGTTAAAACACAGAGTATAGGTTATTAGGAGATAAGAGGAGAGCTGAAAAGGGGTACTGATGCTTAATATATGTAGAAGTTTTAATTAAGTTTTAATCAACTTGACTGTAAAAGTGTGGAAATGGATAAAATTGATGGTAACATGTTATAGCAAGTAGAACTAACATAGCCAGTTTATAAATGGGATTGTGGCTGAAAAGGGTAGTCTAGGGTTATAAACGTCAATTGAAAGACAGCTAGAAAATAATCTAGGGGCTGAATAACATAGTGAACCCAAAGGTGGATGAGAATTGTGGCTGATAGTACAAATAAAAGAAAGTCCTTCTACGAACTAGAACAAATGTACATCACTATTGCAAGGTGTTAAGAATGTGGAGAAGCATGGGAAAAATACAATAAATGTAACCTATCAATTATAGTTAGCAGCAACACTGATTCTTGCATCAATGTAGCATCAATATAGTTAGCAGCAACATTGATTCTTGCATCAATGTCAAAGATGTACTGTGTTAATAATAGCAAGTATGGAAAAAACATGCTAAATGTACACTATAGACCATAGTTAGCAGTAATATTTTGATGATATTTTCTCATAGTTTGTAACAAATGTTCCACAACAATATAGTGTGTTGTGGAAGGGTGTTGTATGGGAATTCCACAAATGTGCAGGATTGTTTTGTAAGTTTACGAGTCCTCCAATAAAATTTTTTCCTTAAAAGAGAGACAGAGTATCCAATAAATAAACACAGGAGAAATTTTTTAAAAGATTACAAGACAAAGAAACAGGAAATGATAGACCATCCAAGTGAGTAAGATAAAAATCCAGAAACTCTCCATGAAAAAGACCAGACTTGGATATACTAGACAGACTTAAAAAGACTCCTTTATATGCTTAAGGAGAAAAAAGAAAATACAGAGAAAGTACTAAAGGATTTCAGGAAAATGAATGAGCAATATGAAAATCTCAATAAATAGATACAAATGTTAAAAAGGAATGATACTGGAGAGCAGATGTGGTTCAAGCAGTGGATTGCCTGCCTCCCACATGGGAGGTCCAAGGTTTGGTTCCTGGTGCCTACTAAAGAATACAAACAAACAGTAAGCAAACAATGAGGAGACATCAAGCAAACACAATGAACAGACAATGAGCAAAAATAACAAGGAGACAATGAAAAAAAAATGAGCAGACAATGAGCAAAAACAATGAGCAAGACAATGAGCAAAACAACAAGCAGACAAGCAATAACAAAATGAACAGGGAGCAGATGTGGCTCAAGCAATTGAATGTCCACCTCCCACATGGGAGTTCCTGGGTTCAGTTCCTGGTGCCCCTTAAAGAAAATACAAACAACAAGCAGACAAAGAGCAGACAACAAGCAAAAACAATGAACAAAAACAATGAGCAGACAACGAGCACAAACAATGAGCAAAAACAACAAGCAAACAGACAAGGCAGTAATCTCAGGAGGGGAAAAAGAAAAAGTAGTGATACAGAAATATGAGTGTTGAAAAACACAATAATTGAAATGAAAAATTCTCTAGAGGGTCTCAACAGATGCTTGGAGCTGGCAGAAGAAAAAAATTAGTGAACTCAAAGAAAAGACAATTGAAATGATTAAAGCTGAAGAGCAGAAAGAAAAAAGAATGAATAAAAGTAAACAGAGCCTGAGACATGTGAGACATCAAGCATACCAAAGTATGAATTATGAGAGTCCCAGAAGGAGACGAAAGAAAGGGACAGAGGAGCAACTCAAAGAAAAAATGACAGAAAACTTTCCAAATTTAAGGAATCACATGAATATGCACATTCAATCCTAACAAATCCCAGATGAGATAAACTTGAAGAAAACCATACCGAAACACATAGTAGAAAACTGTCAAAGGTCAAGGACAAGGAAAGAATTCTGAAAGCTGCAAAAGAAAAGTAATGTGCAATGTACTAGCGAGTCTAAGACTAAATGCTGATTTCTCATCAGAAACATAGATTCAAGAATGCAATGGGAATAAATATTTACAGTGCTGGAAGAAAACAACTGCTAACCAAAATTTTATATCTGGCAAGACTGTCTTTCAAAAAAGAGGGAGAGATTAAAACGTTCCCATGTAAACGAACTCTGAGGGAGTTCTTAAGCACTAGACCATCCTACAAGCAATGCTAAAGGGAGTTCTTCAGACTAAAAGGAAAAGACAATAGACAGCGTATTGAAGTGGCATAAAGCAAAATAAACCTCTGGTGAAGGTAACCATATGGGTAATTATAAATGCCAGTACTAATGTATTATATTTTTTGGTATGTAAGAGCACTTTTTACTTCTTACAGTTTCTAAGATACAAATGCATAAAAAAGTAAAGGATAAATTTGTGATTTTTGGATATACAATAAAAAAGATATAATTTGTAGCAAGTATAACAAAAAAGGTAGAAGAGTAGAAGTGTATAGGAAAAGTTAAGTTGGTATCAAGTCAAAGAAGACTCTTATAAATTTAGGATGTTAAATTTAAGCCCTGTGATAACCACAAAGATAATTATGAAAAATACAGAGGAAAATAAGAAGGGACTCAAAATTGTACACCATAAAAAAAAAACAAATAAATATGAAGTTGGGCATTTATGGAAGAACTGGGGGACAAAGAAAGTATAAAACTTACAAAGACCAAATAGAAAAATGGCAGAAGAAAGCCCAGCCTTATTAGTAGTGATTTTAAATGTAAATGGATTAAACTTTCAGTCAAAGGCAATAATTGGTAAAATGGAAAAAAAAAAAAAAAAAAAAAAAAAAGCATGACCCAACTATAAGCCATTTACAGGAGTCTCACTTAAATTCAAAGTCACAAGTAGATTGAAATTGAAAGGTTGGAAAAAATATGTAAAAGCAAATATCAACAAGAAGAGAGCTGTGGTAGCTATACTACTGTTAGATAAATAAAGTTTAAGTCAAACACTATTACAAGGGACAAAAAAAAAGTCACTATTACTGATAAAAGAGGTCAATTCAATAAGACATGACAATTATAAATATACATCACCTAATGGAAGACTGAAATATATGAAGCAAATTTTGACATATTTGAAGGACTTTAATAGTAGGAGATTTCAATGTATCACTTTCAATAATGGATACAATATCTAGACAGAAGATCAACATCATAAATAGAAGAATTGAAAGATACTATAAACCAACTAGATCAGACATATATAGAATATTTCACACAACAGTAACAAATACATTCTTCTCTAGTGCACATGCAGCATTCTCAAGGATACACCATATGTTAGCCACAAAACAAATATCAATAAATTGAAAAGTATTGAAATCATATGATGTATCTTCTCCAACAACAATGGAATGAAGCTAGAAATCAATAACAGAGGGAGAATTGCAAAATTCACAAAAATGTGGAAATTAAACAATGGACTCTTAAACATCCAATGGGTCAAAGAAGAAATCACAAGGGAAATTAGGAAATATCTTGAGGCAAATGAAAATGGAAACACAATATATCAAAAACTTATGGGATGTGGCAAAGTCAGTTTTGAGAGGGAAATTTAAAGCTCTAAATGTGCCCATTAAAAAAAGAAGAAAGATCTCAATTCAGAGACCTAGCCTCACAATTGGAGGATATAGAAAAGAAGAGGAAACTTAACTCAAAGTGAGCAGAAGGAAGGAAATAACAAAGGTTAAAGCAGCAATAAATGAAATAGAGAATAAAAAAATGAAAGAACCAATGAAACCAAAGTTTGTTCTATGAAAAGATAAATAAAACTGGCAAACACTTAGCTATACTGACAAAGAAAAAAAGAGAGAAGACATACATAACTGAAATCAAATATGAAAGGGGGGAGTGGCATTACAACAGACTGCACAGACCAAAAAGGATTATAGAAGGATACTATGAATAAGTGCACACCAAAAAAAATTAGGTAACTAGATGAAATGTCAGTAATCAAAAACCTCCAGATATAAAAGATCAAATATTGTATGCCCTAACTAATAAGAACTAAATATAATAAGTAAACTTGTAGAGTTAGAATCTAGAATATAGGTTACCAAGAGATAGAATGGGGGTAGAGAATGGGCAGCTGATGCTTAATTTGTGCAGAATTTCTAATTAGGTTGATAATAAATGTTTGGAAATGGATAGAGATGATGGTAGCACATTATTGTGAGTGTAGTTAACAATGCTGAACTGTGTATGTGAATGTGATTGACAGGAGAAGTTTTGGGTTGTTTATGTTACTAGAAGGAAAGCTAGAGGATAAAACATGAGACTTTAGACACAGTGAACTCTGTTGGATGATGACTGGTTAATAGTGCAAATATAAGAAAGTGCTTTCATGAACTATAATGAATGTATGTCACTATTAGAAGGTATTAATAATAGGATGGTATATGGGAAAATACAATTAATGCAAACTATAAACTATAATTAACAGTAATATTTTAATATTCTTTTATCAATTGTAATAAAGGTTTCACACCATTGCTAGGTGTCAACAATAGGGAGATATACGTGAATGTTGTATTTTTTATATGACTTTTATGTAAACCTACAACTTAACTAATTAAAAAGATACAATAATTTTAAAAAACGTTATGCTAAATGAAAGAAACCAGACACAAATTACTGCATATTGCATGATTCCATTTATATAAAATGTAAATATAAATAAATTTACAAAGATTAGATTAGTGGTTATATAGAGCTGGGGAAAGATAGCGGGATTGAGAGGTGACTACTAAGGGTATGGAGTTTTGCTTCTAGGGGAAATGAAAGTGTTCTAAACTGATTGTGTTAATGAATGCACAACTCTGTGATCATACTAAAAGCTACTGATTGTATACTTTGGATGGAATGTACGGTATGTGATTATGTCTCAATAGAACTGCAAGGGAAAAAACCTCCCAATAAAGGAAAGCCGAGTACCAGATGGCTTCCACCATTAATTTTACAAAATATTCCAAAGGAATTAACACCAATACTGTGGGAGGAGGTGTGGGAGGAGGCGAGGGCGGTACGGAAGCTCTAAGCGCGCTGCCCGAGAAAACCAAGGCGTGGACACCATTTTGGCACCGAATGCCACAACCAATCAGGAGCGGACGCCTTTGCAGCTACCACAGCCAATCAGCTGCCAACATCTGTAGCAATCTCTCCTTGCCGTGTGCTTCAAGATGGCCACCACAGCTCAGCACCGCCCCCTTTCTAGCATATACCTTATATGGACATAAACCCATCCCAACCAATTAGAATCTGCCCAGTATGCCTTACCCTTCCCCCGTTTCATCCCACCCCTCCCGCTCTTTATAAATATCAGATCCCGCCTAATAAAGTTGGACTTGGAAGCCCAGCCTCGTCTCCGGAGCGTGTGGTAGTCTCCGTGATCATTACTCATCGTCCGCTGGTAACCGGGAAGTGTCCATCTCCCCACTCTCGTCTGCGGCTCGAGACGCAGACCCCATCCTTTGGCTCACTGTGCTCGGGGACGCCTGAGCCCGGTGGGCCGCACGCAACCTCCCTCCCTTCGTCCCCCGACCGCCCGATCGCCAAGGGAACCGCCCCAGGGGTGGTGATCGGTGGCGGCGGCAGGCGGCGGTGGTCAGCGGTAGTCGGCGATCGGCAGCGGAGCCTGCGAGGAATACTGCTCAAACTCTTACAAAAAAATTGAAGAGGAGGGAATACTCCCTAACTCATTCTATGAAACCAACATCACCAAAATATCAAAGTCAGAAAAAGAGAGTTCAAGGAAAGAAAATTACAAACCAATATCCCTTATGAAATTACATGGAAAGATCCCAAACAAAATACTAGCAAACTGAATGCAATAGCACATTAAAAGAATCATATACCATGATCATGTGGAATGTATTCCTAGTATGCAATGATGGTTCAATATAAGAACATCAATTAATGTAATGTACCAGATTAATAAAACAAAGGGGGAAAAAACACATGATCATCTCAATTGATGCAGAAAAGGCACTTGACAAAATCTAGAACAACTACCTGATAAAAAACACTTAGAAAACTAAGAATAGAAGGAAATGTCCTCAACATTATAAAGGGCATATATGAAAACCCTAAAACTAACATCATAATGGTGAAAGGCTGACAGTTTCCTTGTAAAATCAGTAGCGAGACAATGATACCCACTGTTCAACATGGTATTGGAAGTTCTAGCCAGAGCAATTAGAGCAGAAAAAGAAGGAAAAGACATCCAAACTGGAAAGGAAGAAGTAAAACTTTCTATATTTAGATGACATGATCCTATACATAGAAAATACTGAAAAATCCACAAAAAAATCTACTGGAGCTAATAAACAAATTCAGCAGTGTCAAGGTACAAAATCAATTTGCAAAAATGAGTAGTGTTTCTATACATTACTAATAAATAATCTGTAAAGGAAATCAAGAAAACAATTCTATTTACAACAGCAACTAAAATAATCAAATATCTAGGAATAAATTTAACCAAAGATGTAACGAACGTATATATGGAAAGCTACATACAATACATTGCTAAAAAAAATCAAAGATGACCTACATAATTAGAAGCATATTCCATGTTCATGGATTGGAAGACTAAATATAGTTAAGGTATCAGTTCTAACTAGAGTGATTTACAGATTCAAAGTGATAGCCATCAAAATTCCAACTACCTTCTTTGCAGTGATGGAAAAGCAAATCATCAAATTTATATGGAAGGAAAAAAAAAAAGCCTGAAGAGCCAAACCATCTTGAAAAAAAAATGAATGTGGGAAAAATGAATGAATTAAGTATAAAACCATACTTCCTGATTTCATAACTTATTACAAAGCTACTGTAATCAAAATCATGATGCTAACAAAAGGACAGATATATAGACCAATGGAATCAAATTTAGAGTTCAGAAATAAACCCTCACCTCTATGGCCAACTGATTTTTGACCTGGATGCCTAGTCCACTCAAGGTGAAAGAACAGTCCCTTCAACAAATGGTACTGGAAAAACTGGATCTTTCTAAGCAAAACAATGAAGGTGGGCCCTTACCTCACACCACATAGAAAAATTAACACAAAGGGGATCAAAGACCTAAATATAAGAACCAAAACTATAAAACTTCTAAAAGAAAACATACAGAAGTATCTTCAATACCTTGCTTTAGGTAATGGTTTCTTTGATTTATACCAAAAAACACAATCAACAAAAGAAAAAAAAAATAGATAAATGGCACTACATCAAAATTAAAAACTTTTGCAAATCAAAGGACTTCATCATGAAAGTAAAAAGACAACCTACAGAATGGGAGAAAATATTTGGAAACCACATACCTGGTAAATGTTCAATATCCAGAATATATAAAGAAATCCTACAATTCAACAACAAAAAGATATACAAATCAATTTTAAAATGAGCAAAAACTCAAATGGACATTTCTCCAAAGATGATATAAAAATGACCAAAAAGCACGTGAAAAGATGTTCAACATCATGAGCCATTAGAGGAAACGCAAACCAAAATCATGGTGGCATACCATTTCACACCCACTAGAATGGCTACTATTTAAAAAATGGAAAATAGCAAGTGTTGGAAAGAATGTTGAGAAAAAGCAACACTCATTCATTGTTGATGGGCATGTAAATGGTGCAGCCTCTATGGAAAACAATTTAGTGAAAGTTAAATATAAAATTACCATATGACCTAGCAATTGTACTTATAGATATATATCCAAAGGAACCAAAAGCAGGGACTCGATCAGATATTTGCATACTTATGTTCATAGCAGCATTATTCACAATTGCCAAAAGATGGAAGCAACCCAAGTGTCCATCAACCGATGAATGGAAAAACAAAATGTTGTATATACATACAATTGAATATTATTTAGAAGTTAAAAGGAATGAAGTTCTGATACATGTGGCAACATGGATGAACCTTGAAGATACCATGTTGAATGAAATAAGCCAGATACAAAAGGACAAATATTGTATGACATCACTGATATGAAATAATTAGAATAAGCAAACTCATAGAGTCAGAATCTAGAATATCGTTTACCAGGGGACAGGATGGGCATAGGGACTGAGGAGTTAATGCTTAAATTGTACATAATTTCTATTGGCATTGATCATAAAGTTTTGGTAATGAATGGTGGTGATGGTGGCATAACACTGTGAATGCAATTAATAGCACTGAATTATATAGGTGATGTGGTTAAAAGGGGAAATTTTAAGTAGTATCCATGTTACTAGAATAAATATTTTTAAAAATACAACTGTAAAAAACAAATAGTGAACCCTATTCAAAATGATGGACTACAGTTAATATACAATTATTTAAAAAGTTCTTTCATGAATTGTTACAAAAATACTACATTAATGCAAGGTGTTAATAATAGGGTGGTATATGGAAACTCTTTATGATCTCACTGATATGAAATAATTAGAATAAACAAATTCACAGAGTCAGAAATTAGAATACAGGTTACCAGGGACCAGGGTGCCAGTAGGGAATGTGGAGTTATTGCTTAATTGGTACATAGTTTCTCTTTGGGGTAATAGAAAAATTTTGGTAATGGATGGTGGTGATGGTAGCACAAAATTGTGAATTTTAATTAACACTACTGAATGTGGTTAAAAAGGGAAATTTTAGGTTGTGCATATGTTACTAGAATAAAAAATAAAAATAAAAAGGAATGTACAACACACGGGGAGCCCTAATATAAACTATGGACTACAGTTAATGGTAGAATTTTAATAATATTTTTTATAACTTGTAACAAAGATACCACAGTAATGCAAATAGCTAATAATAGGGAAAACTGAATATGGGGGTGATATATGTGAACTCTGTACTTTCTACATGATTTTCCTGGAAACTTACAACCTCTTTAGTAAAACAAAAAATTTAAATGGCAATCACATTAAAAAATCAAGAAGGGAGGTGGTGGTGGGAGACTGCTATATTGTATAGTCCTCTAATTCATAACAAGGTGAGGCAAAGTATCTTGGAATAAATAAAAAGCTTGAACTTGTGATCTGGGTTCTTTCTCTGCCACTGTCTAGCTGTGGATCTTAACAAGTCTCTAAACATCTGAACATTAGTTTTCTCTTCTCTTAAATGGAGATAGAAATGGATTCCCCTGATAAGGTTTCTATGAGGGTAAAATGAAATCGCAACAGAAATTCTTAGCAGAGTGTCTAAAAATCAGGGAAAAATAATTAATATAATTATTGTTCTTATTTTAGAAGACAATATTTATTTAGTAACTCAAATGTGCTCAGTTGGGATGTGGGGTGGTGAGTATAGTATCCTAAACTTTTCATCTAGAAAATATGCTGAGGATTCTTTTCCCTCAAAAGAATGGAAAGGAGGCCCCATGTGCTTCTTTCTGTTTAGGACCACAGAATTAGAAAAAGATAGTGGAGCAGTGATGGGAAATGGGTAGAATTCATAGACCATACCTTCTTACCTTTGTTTCCTGTCTAGAATAGTGCTGACTATCACACTCAAGTCCTCTCCGTGATTCAATGTGCCACATAGACATTACCACCTTCCCATAATACAAAATTATTCTTACCTGGTTAATCCTCTATCAGGACCCATGGAACAGCAAGTATTTTTCCTGGCTACTTAGAAGAAGTAACTATTATCCTCATTCAGGGGATTGTGTATCATTTTTTTCAACTTTTGACCTCAAGTTGAAACCCAAATATCTGTAGTTTACCATTTCTATTCAAGACATCACTCTAAAAACTCATTTGACATTTGGTGTGAGCTATCATTTCCCTAATCCAGAAATTTTCATAATCCTTAGGAATGCAAATCAGCTTTAATCTTGAGGACTTTTTCTCTCCCTCTGTAACACTGGACATTCCTGATCATTTTTTTCTTGTCTGCATCCAATGGCTGATGAAGAGTGGGGTGGGATGGGATTGAAAAGGGGGGAGGTATCTGCCCTACATATTGCCCATAATTGAAGAAATGGCCAAAGGCACCCGAGTGTCCAGCAGGGGTGAAGGCTACTCACACCAGCTCTCCATCCAGGCAGAGATCCTTGTTAAAAATCTGCTGGGGCTCCTTATTGCCTATGAAAATATTTTCCCAGATACCTTCTGTGGGGTATTGTGTTACATATAAAAAGTTTCCTTGCTCAAATAAGTATAGGAAATGCTGGGTTAAATTAAGGTGAGCAGATTTCTCTACCAAAAGAATTCTCAGTTCGTCTTAGAGGCTAATGTGTATTTTAACTGTCCATACTCAGAATCTTCTAATTTTATATATCCTTCAGGAAAGTACCATACTCAGAATCTTCTAATTTTATATATCCTTCAATCATCTTTTTGAGGGACATTACAGGTACTAGAGTTCGGTGAGACTTATATTGGAAATTGCTTAAATTGGATTTCAATATTTTTTACTATCTAGCACAATATAGTAAGCTAGTCTCATTTCCTCCTAATTCTCCTATCACTTCCCATGCTTCAAACACACAGCATAAACCCCTGTCCCCTGAACACAGAGTGCTTTTAAATGCTAATACCTCCAGTTAGGAGGGGACATTTACAAGTAAGCAAACCATTGTGATCCAGAGATTATCTTTATAGCTTTCTCATGTCCATGAGAACTAGCACAGTTATTTGTATTTGATGACTAGAGTAAATAAACCATTGAATGAACTAATATTATAGTCAACCTAAACGTTTTTCTTCTTCATATTTCTTCCTGCTTATTCCTTAGGGATTTAAGTTTTCTTCATGTCATAATCAAGATCATTTCATTTTTTTGTGAAGAATCTATATACAGAAATAGTTTCAAAGCATGCATATAGAATTAGCATTCTTTTCACTGATAATTCACAATGCAAACTTTTCTACAAGATTTTATTGGTGTATTTCTCCAATACACTAATACTGTCATTGTAAATAAGTTATCATTTCATATTCAGAATTTCACTACTGTGAATTCATTGAGGGGAATACTGGCACAAAAGAAGGAAGGAAGGGAAGGAGGAAAAGAGATGGGGTATAGGGAGGGAGAGAGGAAGAGAGGTAGGGAGAGAAAGAGGAAGGCAGGAAAGAAGGAAGGAGGGAGGGAAGGAAGGAGGGAGGGAGGGAAAGAGGGAGGGAAGGAGGGAGGTGAGTAGAAGGGAGGGAAAAAGGGAAGGGAAGAAGTTGATCACCAGGAAATTGATTAAATAAAGTGAAACTGATTCTTGGCAACTTAGTGATAAATATGCAAGTGGATATATATATATGGAAAATAATTGCAGCTTTGCTTATAAGAAGGGGGGTAAAGGAATAAAAATGGATACCACAGTGGTGTTCAGTCATAGTGGATTTCTTGCATAAATAATAGTATCACATGCTATCGATATTTTACACAGCCATAAAAAATAGTAGTGTAGAATAAGCCTTCTAAACTATGTTTAAAAGAGTCACCAGGCAGCTCTTAATTCTCCATTCTTTCTTAATATTCTGATTCAATCCCAGGCTAGTGATTTAATTTTATAGATGTGCACAGTCTGTCTTCTAGAAAGACATAACTGTGAAAGCCACCCAGAAATTCTCTAAATATGGAATCGTTGTTCTGCACACCGCCCGTTAGTGTCAAGACAGGGACAAGATGGTTGTTAGGTCTTTCTCGCTCATTTTTTTCTTGCCTCAGAATTCCATATGCTGAGGTACCAAGGTTCTTTGGGACTGTTTTTGGAAGCAAAAGAAGCCCCTTGTCAAGTAAGCTGCTCAGCCTCGTGGTCCTGTTTGCAAGCCTGGAGCAGATGTGCAGGCAGATTCAATTTACCTTAATTCATCCCAGTTTAATTAGCAGCTGGGTTACTCCTGGCTTCAGGAAACCAAGAGCGTGACAGTTTGTATAACAGAATGCCTGTCCTCTGGAAACCTTTCCCGCTGGAATGACACTTGGTCAATAGAGAAATCTTATGATGTTGACACCAGAAGGTACATATTTCTGACATCAGTTAATTCAAACAAAAGAGCTATGTTCAGCTAAAAGAAAAATGTGTGTCTTGTTTGAATATATATTGTATTATTAAAGGGAAAATGGGAGAGGCATTAAGACCTAATTCTCTACCCAACCTTGAGGGTTAAGTTCCCATTTGCAAAACCTCCATCATTTAGGGATTTACAAAAACACAATTTCTTGTGGAAATAAATTTAGGGTAGAGTATAGCAAATGAGATCAGGAATTATACTATTACATCATTATATTAACTAAATAGAGAAATATAGAGAACCCCGAAATAAAGATAAGACTAGTCACATTCCTCATGCCTTAAAAAGCATCACTCCATTTCTTTACTTCCATATGTAGAGTCATGGAAGTTGAGTTTCCTGGAAGTTCTCAATGAAGGGCAAACTGTGTTCTGTTGTACTGAAGATAACATGACTGCTAGAGAGCCTCTAGTGCTTTTTTTACCTGTTCCAAATTTTTTATATCCTCCTGATAACGTTATACATTTAGAAGCTGTTATCTCTTATACCCATCTCCCACCTTCCCAGGTTCCTCTTCCATTAGCCTCTCTGATACATGTCCTGGATACCTTCTTTCTCATACACACGACAACACTGCAATTTTAGTTTGCTCATTTTTAAATTAGGCCCACAAATGCGTTCACTTAGATAAAATCAGAGATTCTTCAGATTGCCAAGAAGGAATATCATGTTTCTTAAAAGGGAAAATATCTGGTGGGAATGTACCAGATATGTCAGAATATATAAAGACATGAAATCTTTGAAATGGGCTGGCCAAGATATAGATAATGTTTCTTAATATTTCAGTGTTTCATGCCTGAATTTGTGTTCTTACATTGTGCTTAAATAAAGAAGCATAAATCTAGGAAAGCTCATGATATAGTAGCTAACATCAGAACCCATGCTGGTTTAAAGAAATGAGTCATAACTGAAGCAGGTTAGTTAGGGAATCAATAGGCAGATCTGGAACCTGGCAGAAAAACCACCACCATTAAACACGTGGACATCAGTGCCCCCAAGACGGCTGCTGGAAGAATTTGCGAGAATCCCATTTGGAATGAGATTTCCTCCAGAAGCCAGGAGAAGCCCCAGATATTCTCCAGGGACCTTACCATTAGGCCCTCCTGGGGGATTGATGGGTGGGGTAATCAATCAAAACAGCAAACAGCAAAGGCCAAAGTGGTCCTCTCTTGCCTTTTGACCCCTGTTCTTGCCTTCTGCCCTCTATTCTGGCCTTCTTCACACACACCCCAACCTGGATCAATATGCAAGTAAACCTGGGGATTTATAATCTATAATGGGGAATTGTAGTCTATAAATTGGCCCCCTCTTTATCACTCTTCAGCCCCTTCCTCTCTACCTGGGACCCATGATCTGTTATTTTCTCCCATTTCTCTTCTCACCGTTCCTTAATAAATTACTGGGCTGGCTTGCTCCCAAAATTCATTTCTCATAGCTTAGCCAAGATCCCAGAGAAAATCCAGCTACATATTTGGCAAGCCAGCCAGGAGATATTGGTGAGTGAAACTATGGCCTACAGCCTGTTTAATGCCCTCTTTTGGTTATCCATTTTAAACGAGTTCGCCTATGAGGCCCCACAAGATGTAATCCTGGGAGGGAGGAGGCTGGGGCTTGGGACCTCTCTGTGTCTGCACCATGTACCCAGGCTTCTTAGGTCTGACCCAGGCTGGGAGAGCAGGGGCTCAGGTCAGGGGCCCAAAGCAGGGCCCTCCCAAGACAGAGGTTCCCTGGCCGAGCTCCAGGCGCTGTGAAGCCACTTTTTCAAGCCTTTTTAGCAGCCGTTGGCTTTGCCCTCAGACTTGGCTACCATTGCCTTCTCCCGCCTTCTCCCCTTAGTGACAGTAGCAATGATGCAGAGCCGAGGGCTTGCACCTCCCTGCGAGTCCGCGCCTTTGCAGGCCAACCTTCTTATCGACCACATCTGGCTACCTGGTCTGGGATGGGGTGAGAAGGCAGCGGTGGGTAGGGCCAAGGTGGATGCCATGGGAATTCCCTTTCCCAGGGGGGTCCTGGGCCAGGGCTCCTTTCTTAATTAACCTTGATCCATGTTTAATCTTCCCACTTCCTACTACTGAATTTCTCATTATGGGTTTGCAAAATGCTTTGGAATGTCTTAGTAGAAACTGTAAAACTAAAAATGCATTTATTAATGAGTTTTAGCCCTCCCTATGGCATAAAGAAGTTATTGCCTCAGGACCCCAAGGCCTGATAGCTAGAACAATCTGTCTCTTAATGGCCTTTGAAGCTGGTATAACTGGGAAACTCCCAGGCATAAACCGGGACTGCTTTTTAAGACCTTTGTAAGAATAGGAAGAAGTTTTTTTGCCCTTTTCCCAGGAAGGAGCAATATTTGGCTTAGCAGCTTCTCTCTGATCTCTTTGGTCTGTCTGCCAAGTCCAGAAAGCCCCTAAGACATTACTAGGGTCCTTCCGTTTAGAGAGCAGTCAAACATTCCCTGAGACTTACCTCCAGCACTTCAGTTTGGATAACTGCTCCCAATGTCTCCCACCAATCCATTATGGGCGCTTTGGCCTGCACTTCGGGATTTTCGGGCATCCCCCAAGACCTAGGTCAGCCACGGAAATGCCCCATTTGCAGGGCCCTGGATTAAATTCTCAGGATGCTAAGACCAGAGCATCAGTTCCACAGACTCTGGAACGCAGGGTCAGTTGACTAAAAAAAGCTTCTTCATTCTTCCTAGAATAATGGGCGTGGCCTCCAACACACCAGTAGACTCCCCATAGGAGTGTCTTCTCAGAGATCAGGAAATTTTGCCTACTGCAGGTCTACGTGGCCACAGTATAGCCGAAAACAGCCTCTGTATGGGACACTAAATTCCAGTTAAACCAGTGTAAAAGAGGAGGGCCGACATATCTGAGGCGTGGAAACCTCATGTCATGTCTCCTTAAAGAAATGAGGAAATACATATCAAACTTCCATTATTTTAAGCTCGGTTGTGCCTATAAAAGGTGTGAATAGGGATCAAGATTCAGATAGGTTACTAAACCTCTCCTGGAAAATAAAAAACCTCATGTGCCGTAATTAAGATCAAAAAGTTCCTAGAAATGCTAAGGGTATAAAATTCTCTCTTCCATTTTAATCTGTGCTTAACTTTGTGTTCAACTTTGAAATTTGTGTTTAACTTTGTCAGTTTGCTTGTTTCTAGGAAATCAGATTTGGGGTTCATCTGTTATAAATTGGATAACAATGAAAGGTAACCTAAAAATGAGTCTTTAAATGTCATACTGTCTTGTGAGTGGACTTAATGTATAAATCACAAGTGGAATTGGTTCAACTGCTAGAAAAGCAGAAAACTTAGCAAAGTTGTTACTAATAAAATTCTTGTGGCTTAGTTAATAAAGGTACCCAATTTACCTTAAAGTAAACACTTACTGGAAACTGTAACTAAGAGTTAAGATAATTTATAGATGTCTTTATAATATAAAAACAGCAGAAGTATAATAACTGAAATTATAACTGGGTAGATTTAGCCTAAACCTGCTATTATAAGTGTAATCTTAAACTGAATTTATCTTTGTTTATGGTCACTTCAGGCCTAGCCTCACCCCTTGCCTTTGCTTATGGTTATTTCATGACAGCTTATAATGGAAAAAGTAGTTTTTTCCTGTACTGCTAAAGTAAAATACCTGCTAATTAATGTCTCAAAGGTAAAAGTGTAGAAGTAACAAGCAAAGTACGAAAAAGTCAAGTTAATTTGATATATTACACATTGCATTGGAAGTGTTTTAAAAATGTATAAAAATCAAGAGATAAACTTCAGCATTGTCAAACTCTCTTGTGCTTTCAAACCAGCCCTTCAATACACTACAAGTTGCTTCTCCATTTGAGTTATTGGCTAGGTTGGTCACTGACTCCTATAACAATAAAGGTGTCTACTACATCTCTGGTTGTGCTCCTGAAATGAATGGAGACTGTGTTGCAGTTCCAGACTCCTGCAGCAGCCAACGATGGCTCGATATAGCTAGATGTACTGGACATTGCCTCCAGACTGGCTCTGTTTCATAGTGCCAAAGGGTGCTATGCACCAGGCCAGTGAAATACTGGAGCCTATCTTTCTAGCTTCTCTCTAGGGTCAGCAGTGCTGCAGCATGCTGGCTGTGTGAAGGACATACCAAGTGGAGCAATGATTATCAAAGTGATACAAGTAAAACTTATAAACAACTGGCATTATAGCCTGCCCCCATGGAGAGATAACATATATGGTATTGCAAACCTAGAGCTTAAATCTACTAATTGCAGCTCAAAGAGAAACTTATGCATTGGGTATTGCATTAATTAGTATTAAGTACTATACCTGTATCTGTCCTATTCTAGATATATACCTGATGATTACGGTGGTAACTTTTTTATTATAGACCTTATGCAGAGGGACACTGAACATGTTAAAAGTCCTGGTAAACTCCATTTTCTAAGTAGTTAATGAAGGTGCCTATAAGATAAAAATGGCCACCTTGCCTGAGAGCACTGGGGGCAACAGCCCTTTTTAATTTAAAAGGCCACCAAATTAATTTGGGGGTGACCTCTCATCTTCACCCCACACCAGGTGAAAGACATGCTTAACCCAGGTCTCCCTCCTAGCCCTTATTCTAGAACCTGTCCCACTCATACCCTGGGGAGGACTGGCAAACCCACATGCCATCTTGCCAAGGCTAAGCACTTCCGACCAGAAGAGAAGCAGTAAATGAGTGGCTGGAACCCACTTCAGCTTAGTCCTTTTGAGATGGTCCATGGACAACCTTTCCTCACCCAGCACATGGAAACCAGATTCTAATCAAAACTTGGCGAGAAAACAAACCTCACTCTCAATTAAAACCAAAATGAAGGGAACTTTACTCTGTAGTTCTGATCACTCCCACAGTTATTAAAGTTAAAGGAACTGCCAACTGGGTGCACTTATCCTGAGTGAAGCCAGCTCACCAGAAGCATCTGATGGGATATACAAGTGCCAGTCATTGGATGGCCTGAAATGAGTCTTCAAGAGACAAAGCTAAATAGTGTCTGTGTCAAAGCCAGCTGTTCCCTCTCTCTCTAGCCCTAATGCCTATTGCTAGGGGGAGGGCAAACCAGACACCCCTTAAAAAGCCTTGTCTGTTTTCATTTCCTGTAGTTTCTCACAATACAATAATTAAAAGGGCAATGCCTCTTCTCATTCCTCTCCTCTGGAACTGGCAATTTATACCCCATTGTCTATTGCAATCTCTCCCTAGAGTTAACCAACAGCATGAAATAACTGAAGGAAGAATGCTGTTTGCCACCAACTATGGGAAGATGCAGCCTTTGCAGGCACCTGGCCTTTTCCACTTTTGTAGTCCAGTATCCTTAGTGGGTCCATATAGCCTCAAAATTCTGATTCAACTTATTTCTTCCAGAGTCAACATCTTGTTAGCCATATGGGGACTTCATCCCATTTTACCCAGGATGCCAAATTCATCTTCCTCCAACCAGAACAGCCAGAGGGTTTTATACCTTGTTAGGTAGGGCCTACTGCCCCGAACCAGCAGGAAGTAATTACAGAAGAATTACCATCGTCCTTCAGCACCCCTTTAAGAATAAAGGTGTAAGATCTCTGAGGGGAGAAATGAAGCAGGATAGTTAGGGAATCAATAGACGGATCTGGAACCTGGCAGAAAAACCACCACCATTAAAAACGTGGACATCGGTACCCCCAAGATGGCTGCTGGAAGAAATTGTGAGAATCCCATTTGGAATGAGATTTCCTACGGAAGCCATGAGAAGCCCTGGATATTCTCCAGGGACCTTATCATTGGGCCAATGATTGATGGGTGGAGTAGTCAATCAAAACAGCAAACAGTTGGGACTCCTCCCCTGTCATTAGCAAAGAGGAGGAATAATTAATGGTTCAAAAAGAAAGTCCAAAGGCCGAGCTGGCCCTCTCTTGCCTTTTGCCCCTCTTCTTGCCTTCTGTCCTCTATTCTGGCCTTCTTCAACCCCCACCTGGATCAATATGCACGTAAACCTGGAGATTTATAATCTATAATGGGGAATTGTAGTCTGTAAATTGGCCCTCTTTATCACTGTTCAGCCCCTTCCTCTCTACCTGGGACCCAAGATCTGTTATTTTCTCCCATTTCTCTTCTCACCGTTCCTTAATAAATAAGTGGTCTAACTAACCTGGCTTGCTCCCGAACTTCATTTCCCGTAGCTTAGCCAAGTACCTAGAGAAAATCTGGCTATGCATAACCACAGAGTAACCATACAAAATCAGAAAAAGTAACTGGGAGGGATAAAAAGCTTCTAGATTGACAATAGATATCATCTTTAGTGGCAATGATGCTAAAAATAGGTACCATGTATTTTTCATCAATCATGTGCCAGGTACTAAGTCAGGATATATTTATCTTCACAGAAACTCTATTAAGTAAATATTATTTTCTTCATTTATACATTTTTGTTATAAGAGAGGCTCATAGAGAAAAAGTTGCTATGATCACCCAAAAAAATGGTGGAACAGAAATCAATTTGACTCATCTGTACATGAGACAACGCAAGAAAGTACAGTTGTTACTGCAGGGGGGTCATGCAGGCAGAAAACTACATACATGAAGAGGAATTGAGTGGGCTGGATGATGCTCACTTTTGGTTGCCATCTTTTGGATGTGTTTCACAGGAAAGTGTTGTGATTCCAGTGAGCAGTAGTGGAAACCATGTTTTGTAATATCGACGTCGACATGCACTCTTTATGATGTTATTAGACAACAGAAGGTCATGAATTTCTGAGTACCTAGCAACCAAGAAATGATGAATTTACAAAAAAAAAAAGAGGCCACTATATTTTCTGTAACAGGGTCAGTTCTCAAAGCATCTATAGAAGGCAGGATAGATTGTTAAGGATCTGGAAAGTAATTTAAGAACTGTGAAAAAAGAAAACATATACTAGTCATGGTATAGTGTGATAGCTAGAAAATGGTCTCTGAAACCTAACAGCTTGGCTTTCTTCTTGGCCTCCCCATTAATCAGCTTAAGATGTTGGGCAATTTAAGTTTTCTCAACATTGGATGGACTTAATTAGAGCTCTCCAACCCCTCTTAAAGTACACAGTGTGACATCCAACCTTCATGAGTGATTTTGGCTGAAGGGTACTCTTGGGAGCCAACCCATCACACACTCCACACTTGTGTTCCCACTAGTTTAATTCTCCACTCACAAGATTCAGGTATTTCCATTTCCCCCCTACAAACATGTTGATGACAATTGTACTTGATATTCTCATTATGAAACTTAAATAATCTAGAAACCATTGAAATTTGAGTATGAAAATAAAAAGTTTTTCCCCCATATTGAATGCTAGATTAAAAAATGGGTGTTTTTTAGCCACAAGGGAGAGAAAAAAACTCTGATGAATTAGATGTTGGGGTTATCTGTATAAAAAGCGTCTGAACCTAAATTCCTCTAGATTTCCCTTGAAGTATTTCTTCCTCTTTAAATAAACTGAAATTAGAAATTCCAATCTTAGTTCTGTGAGGGTGCCTTGTGAAAAAGATTACATGGGCTCCCATCAGTGGAAACATACTCAGAGAAAAGATTGTGGCCCTATTTGAAGAGTCTGGCAAATGCAACACATCTTTATTTATATATTTAAGCTAAAATAAAATGTCTAGGTTATGTGTCCTTTTTAAATGGTGCTCCTATTTCAATTAAATAAATGGATTTGATCAGGTAACATAAAAGGACTTCAGCTTTACCTAATTTATGAGACTGTTATATTTAATGAGATAATGCACATAAATACCTTATAACAGTATCTGGCATATAGTAATTGTCCAACGAATGTTGTTTGGTAGTATTAGTGCTTGGTAATGGCATTAGTAATAGTGGTGGTAGAGCATGATATTTAAAGCTGACACATAAGGCAATTTAACTTGTCAGTTGTAGATGCAAATAATTGAAAAGGGACAAGAAGTAAATTACTGAAAGGCAGAGCACAGATTGCCCTAAT
This sequence comes from Cabassous unicinctus, assembly GCA_029593785.1. NCBI lineage: Eukaryota > Metazoa > Chordata > Mammalia > Cingulata > Chlamyphoridae > Cabassous > Cabassous unicinctus. The sequence continues at coordinate 20,343 of JAQZBX010021568.1, forward strand.
GAGAACTTTCCAAACACCTATTTCTGTCCTGATTAGACGACCTCATGAAAGTGATTCTGAAGAAGACTTCAGTAATTTGAGGGAGTCCTGCATAAAAGTTATTAAAGGGTTCTTCTGATCTGAGCTTTCATCATTCTAGTAGGCTCCTTTGGCTTTCTTCCTTGACTGAGGTGAGATATCAACATTTAGAATTGGAGACTAAAGGCTTCCAAGCAGGTGCTTTAGCTCCTTATTCAGCTCTTTGGGATACACAGACAAACACATGCAGCAGTGAAGGTGACCCCACTTAACACAAGATGAATCAGGGTGGGTGGGAGGAGGATTGATTCCTGAATTTGTAAAGTATGGGTACAGGAGCAAGGACCAAACTGAGAATAGTTGCTCAACCATCTTATATTGGGTTGTCTTGATAAGAAAGGTCAGGTTTGTTATGTTTTTAAAAAAAAAACAAAGAAAGAAACTTATCACCCTCCCCCCACCCACAAAGAATCTGAAGTCTAATGGGATATTATGGAATCCACATGCAAGTCTGAAAGAAACTGATTTCAAATTCCTTCTGACCTTTTGTGAGAGAGGATACCAGCAGAATTCACTGATTTTCTGCCCAACCTTAGAGAACCCAAACACACTTCCAATGCTTTGGACAATGTCTTTAGGATTTCAAAGTGACCCAAAAAAGTTAGGCTTCAAATTTTATAGAACGACTTGCCATCGCAAGAAAAATTTTATCTTAGACTTGAATTTAAGGTTCTTGTGGGATATCTATATGAAGATACTTAGTTCTTAATTCAGAGCAAAAGGCATGAACTAATTAATAAAAGTGAAGATTGCATATTAAGATCAAAAGTCTCCCCAACCATTGCTTTATGTTCTTATTAGCATCTCTATTTATTTCAAAATTAAGAGGATTTATTGGCCTCCCTCCCTCAACCTGTACTTTTTAATATCTTAAATCAGATAAACTATTGGCTTTATTCTTTCACATCACATATTTTTGAGACTTGCTAGGTCCAGACACTAGCAATATAGAGATGGATAAACAGTAGTCCCTGCCACTGAGATGTTCAAGATAATGATCTGTTATTTGTGTTTTCACAAATATTATTCCTTTGACAGTCACCAAACCTTGACCCCAATATTTGCCTTCTTTGAAATAGTAATAGAAATTTGTGATGAAAAATTTTCCCTGATCAAATGCATCTGGGAAATTGCTTATATTTTAGCCCCCTCTTGATGACCCACATTTCAATTAGTATCATAACAATTCCAAGAAAACCTGTGGCAAAAAGCCTGCTTACCTTAGTTTATTTGACCATAATACTCTTTTTTGTTGTTTGTTTGCCTACTACTGATTAATGTCACATTAATAGTTTTTCTCTTTAGTTTGTCTAATGTCAGTCTCCACTCATGGGCACCCTCAGGATTGTGGCTTTTTGTTTCCTTCCAGCCACTTCTACAACGGCTCACAATCACACACATTTTCCCAGAGGCTTTTAGGACCATCTTGCCTTGAGCAGCCCCAATTGGGAGTTTGAAGGCATCTTTCCTAGAAATATTTGATTTCACCAATAGTTTACAAAATTATTTACTGCTTTCATCAAATTTCAAAGCCCATACTATCTAATTCTTTCAGTTAATATTCTTCTATAAATTCACTTTAAATTTAAGAAGTCTTTCTGCAATTATTAAGCAATAATATTTGTGACATAATGGGGTTGAGATGATATTTGCATTTCCTAATACACGTAAAGTTAAATACATACTTTTAAACAAAGTTCATGCACTACTTAAAATCATTTCCTATTCCACAAGTGGTATGGATAGAACACTTTGAGAAACAATGAATTAAATAATAGAATCTCTCTTCCTTATTTCTGTATCCCCTTATATAGGTGCAAAATTGCAAAATTCTCTGGAACAACAGCTGGAATTCTCAGTTGCACAAAGATGTGAATTTAATGTCAGGTTCTGATATCATTCTTCCTAGACAATTCATGTAAAAAGATAGAGGTTATTAGTAATTAACTTAACCATCTATTTAGGTAGGATTCAATAAAAACAAATCAATCATCATGTCTTGAAGGCTAACCTTATTGGAAAAACTAATGCCCTCAAATAAAGACCGTAATGAGAGCCTGAAAACAATCAAACAAAACACAAATAAAATACTCAAAATCCCAGGCAATGGAATTGTGGTTGACAAGTAAGAAAACTATATTTCCAACAACACTTGAAAAACCATACAAAACAAATCAAAGAAGCTCATTTTCCAATAGCAGCCTGAGAGAGCTGATTCAAGTACTGATGCTTGTTCCCGGGACTAGGGTCAAGGAGGTGTAGCATCTCCTGATGGATCTGAAATTTGCTTCCTTATGGCAACAAGTTACATTAGAAACTCTCAATACTTATAAGGTGTCCAGAGCAATATCTTTATGTATCATTAGTCTGGGAGTACTATTATAAAATATTTTTATTCTTTAAAACCTGCTGCCAAAGTTTGTTCATGTTGGTTTCTTTGGGAAGATTAGAGACCCCAAGTGGGAAATCCATAAATGTGTAGGGAATACAGTTCAGAGAACTATTTAGTTCTGTAAATAAAGCAGTCCAGCTCTAATACAGGTTAAATGAGTTTTGTGGATCTTCCTGAACAGAAATTTTAATATTTTCAATATCTTAGAAAATATTAAAATGCAAGGCAGATTTTTCAATATGTAAATAACCTTAGAAATGTTAGAAACATTTAGGGCACACAAATTATTGATAAGCACGAAAATTTCTGCCTATTAGCCCAACCAACACTACCACTCTGAATGTAACAACTATGCTAATTCACTGTTATTGAGAGCTTACTATTTATGAGGTATTGTGTAAGACTATTACGTGATCTCATTAATACTCAAGGTCACACTAAAATTTAATAATATTATCTCCATTTTCAGATGAGGAAACTGAGATTTGTTTAGGCTAAAAGACTGAGTGCATCCTTTTGTATTTATACCAAAATGGATCTCCACAATACATAAGCAAATAATAATTCACAATATGTCCTTGAAGCCACTTTAATGACAACACTTTTGGATAAATACAAAATGTCAATCCCAGTCTTTAGCATATAGTAAGTGCTCCATACATTTTAGTTCTCTGACCCTTTATTAAATAAACTAGTATAGTAACACAGATTGTGGCTAAACCTCTGTGCATCCTTCTCACCAAACTCTTTGAATCACTGATGATTATTTGAAGTATGTGGTACGAGTGTGTTGAAGTCATTTCCCCAAGTCACACAGCTGGTAAATGATGGACCCAGAATGCAAACCAGGTCTATGAATTCCAGATATGATGCTTTACTAGGCTTCAACATGAACCCATTGGAAGACGGGGTGAATTTTGTTACCATATAAGAAACATAGGTGGGTTTTCAGACACACTTAGGACCATATAGAACGGAAAAAGATAAAGAAATGACAGGTGTGATGAATGAAGGGGAAAAATGATACGATTTCCAAGCAGGTCAATCTGTTTGGAAAAGCCCACGGTTTCAGAAACAGTCCATGGTGAATCTACACTATAGTAGCAGCTTAGGAAATGGAAAATAATATAAATGTCTTAGATTTCAAATAAGCATTCAAAATATATAAAATGTGTTGCTAGCGAGAGTTTAAGAGGATTAAACCAAGGACCATACTAAAGTGACAGGTCCTCTTAAAGGATGAATTGTAAAGTCAAAAAAGTTACAAGAGAGGTCAAGCCACAATAGGAGTTTATTGCTAAAGGATTAATGAAGTGACAATTTCCAATAAAGACACATGAAGATCATTTTTGAAAAATAAAATTGGAATTATATTCTGGACTCCTGGAAAAGAGTAGAAAGGGCTTATCAGAAACTTTTTTAAAAGCATAAAATATTTATATTTTGACCAAACAGCTCAAAAAATCCCTATTCAAGTTCAGAAATATTTTAGTCCATTAACAGGGTTAGTCCTTAATTAGATCTGTGGGCCAAAATGAACAATATCTGAAAAAAGTTGTCTAACCATATGCACAATAGCCAAACAAAGGACTTATTTTGAGATCTATAAACAAAAGACGGAGAAAATTGCAAATGATAATTCCTGACACATTTTATTGCATTTTGTTTCTGAAGATTCAAGCATTGCATCTGCTTTTCATGATTACTTTTGAGACTCTGAGGAACTGTACATGAATATTTTTTAAAATATAGTTTTTATTTAGGGCTTTTCAGTCCAAAGAGTTGTAAATTCTAAGATGTGTTTGTAACTGTCTTGTCACTGCTGAAATAACGAAAGTAAGATGGGATATGTGAACATTCCATAGAGTCTATAGGAGCTAACAAATCCAAGTACATCCATAGGAGAAAATGAAATGACTTACTAAAGGCCATATTACTCTTTAGAAGCACAATTGCCACTAGTTGAGTCTATTTCATTTGAAAAGTAAATCATGAATCTGAATTTAAACAAATCTCTAGGCTAACTTTTCTTGCTTGGTTCAAATATTACTTTGCAACTATTTCCTGTATGATTGAACTTGCTTTGATTTAAAACCACATGAGAATAGACCTATAAAATCAGTTTTGCAAATCCCCTATTTTCTTAATTTAAATCTGTATATATACTTCTCTGATTGTTTGTCCTTACATGGTGAGAGGTAGAGGAAGAAGGGGAGAGCTGACGGAGAAGGATTGTGTACATCATGCCCACATCTTGGGAACAACAATCATTTTGAGATTCCTGAAATAATTTCAGAATAAAAAGTAGGGGAGAGAGCAGAGGGTAGCAGATTTCTTATGGAACTCCAAACTCCAGGTGAAGATGCTGCCTGATATGGAAAAGGAGCAGATCTTTGTGGCCAAACTGGCATTTTTCAAGAATGGTAGATAGCAATCAATCCTGGAGATGCTGGTGAACTGAGCAGAAGCTTGTAGCTGTAAGGTATAGGTAAGGATGAGCAATAGCAAGCCCAAATAAAAATGGACATAACCACGGTGGAGAATATGACTACTAAAGGCTATTGCAAATGCAGGAGACTTTTAACTTACATGTGTGGGGACCAAACAACCCGCTATAAACACAAGGATAGATTCATAGAGCCAACCAGATAGAAGGGAAAACTAAACAAGGTGTTAAGGAAGATACCCTCAATTTCAGCCCACTGGGCAGCAATACTTCCAATCTCCCACCAGCAATCACCTTAATATAAAGAGCTAGTGTGTGTATATGTGTGTGTGTTCTGTGTATGGTCATTTCCTGATCTTGCAGACCTTTGAATGTACCTCATAGACTCTGGCCTTGGTTTTGGCTTTCTGCAGTAGCAACTTCTGGTCTAATCTTCCAGGACTTAAAGATCCATTGCACTTATTCAATAAGTGGATTTCTTCCTTCTCTTTTTTGTGTTGTTTGGTCCATTGGTTCCCTTAGAACCCAGCACAAACACTAGCCTTGGTTTCTATCAGCAGCAGCATCTTCAGGCCCAGCATCTACAGGGACATGAAGAGTCAGTGTACCTTCTTCTCTTTTTCTTTCTAAATTGTTTTGGTTGGTTTGGTTTATTTTTCTTCTTTCTCTTTTGCATTTTTGGAGTTGGCCTATCCCTGAGGGACAAGCAGAGATGCTAGACTAGGTTTCAGCTTCAAAAGCAACAGCTTCTTGCTCCCCAGCAGTACATAACAAGATACTTGGAGAGGCAGTGAAATTCATTATTTTTTTCTTGCATTTTATTTTGTGGGTATTTTGCCTGTTTGTTAGTATTTTCTTTTCTTTTCTTATTTCCTCTTTCTCTCCTTCTCTAACTCTCTTTCTTTTCTTCCTTCCTTTTTTTTTATTGTTCTTAGTCAAGCAGACTGAACTGTGGGACACCTAGATTTCCAGGATGACTACATAATAATTCTCAGAACATCCAATACTCAAAAAAAAAATTACAAAACATACAAGGAGACAGGATTGTATGGCCTAGTAACAGGGGAAAAAAGAATTTGACTGAAAATATTCCTGAGGGAGTGTAGTCTTTGGAATTACTAATCAAAGATCTTAGAACAACTCTCATAAATAGAATCAATGAACTAAAGGAAAACATAATAAAAAACTAAAGGAAATCAGGAAAACAACATATAAATAAAATGAGGTTTTCACTAATGACATAGGAATTGTAAAGAAGAACCAAATGAAAATTCTGGAACTCAAAAGTACAATAACTGAAGTGAAAAATTCAATAAAAGGGACTAATAGTAGATTAGAGGTGGCAGAAAAATATCAGTGAATCTGAAGATGAAACAATTGAAATTGCCTAGGTTCGTGAGCAGAAAGGAAAAAAGAATGAAGAAATGAAAAGAGCCTAAGAAATCTGTGGGGTACCATCAAGTGTGCCAATATATACAAAATAGAAGTCACAGAAGAAGAGAGAGAAAAAGTTCAAAAAAAAGTATTTGAAAAAATAATGGCAGGAAACTTACCAAATCTGATGAAAGATATTGAATATACAAATCTGAGAAGCTCAACAAATGACAAACAAGATGAACCCAAACAGATCTACATCAAGACACATAATGATCAAACTGTCTGTGAAAGTGTGATACTATTTTTGTAAACCCCCAAAAAGAATGATTATGTTTTTAAACTAATCTATTCTTCTGGTTGTGATACCCTTTGATTATGTCAGATTCAGTTAAGAGGCCTTGATTAACTTATCTGATAAGATAAGGGGTTTGATTTGACCACATCAGTAAGTCATGATTCAGGTTGAGTCCCTGCTGCCTTGGTGGGCTGATATAAATGGACACTCACTCAAGAAGACAAGCCATAGGAGAGAACTTTGTCGTTTTGATCCTGCCATGTGACAGAAAAGAGAAGTCTCACACAGCTAAGCCCCAGGAAGAGACAGACCATTTGCCTGATAGCTTGCAGCTCGCCTTTGGCAGATTAATATATTGACCAATACCAAGGACAAAGACAGACTCTTAAAAATAGCAAGAGAGAAGTGACATGTCACATATAAGGTATCCTTAACATAATTAACACCCAATTTCTCAACAGAAGGCATGAAGGCCAGGAGGCAGTGCAAGGACATATTTAAAGTGCTGAAAGAAAAAAAAAGTTAACCAAGTTGTCCTTCAAAAATGAGGGACAAATTAAGGCATTTTCAGACAAACAAAAACTGAGGGAGTTCAGTACCAATAGACTTGACTTACAAGAAATGCTAAAAGGAGTCTTCCATGTTGAAAGGAAAGGACAGCAGGTAGTATCTCAATGCTGGATAAAGGAATAAAGATCTCCGATGCAAGTAACAATATGGGTAAATATGTTGCCAGTGATATTTCATTTTTCATTTATAATTCTGTCTTTTACTTCTTATAAGGCTAAAAATGAAACTCTAAAATAAAATAAGCATAAGTCTTTGTTACCAGGCACACAATGCATAAAGATGTTATTTGTGACTTTAATAACATAAAAGGGAGAGATGGAAGGAGATAGGTACTGTGTATGTGTAGGCTATTGACATCAAGTTGGAGTCAACACAAGCTAAATTGTAATAGATTTAGTATGCTACATGTAATCCCCATGGTAACCATAAAGAAAATATCTAAAAACTTTACACAAGAGGAAAAGATAAGTGATTCAAAATGGCTCATTATAAAAAAATCATCTAAACAAAAAGTAATGGAGGAAAGAAGGGAAAATAAGGGTATAAGACAAAAAACAATTAGCAAAATGGCAGAAGTATATCTTGCATTATCAGTAAATTTTCTACATGTAAATGACTTAAATACATTAGCAGAATGGATAAAGGAACATGATCTAACTATATGCTGTTTACAAGAATCTCATGAAAGATCAACAGATGCAAATAGATTGAAAGTAAAGGGATGGAAAAATATTTCATGCAAATAGTAATCAAACGAGAGCAGGGATGGTTATATTAATATCAGACAAAATACACTTTGAGTAAGAAACTGTTATAAGAAACAAAGAAGGACATTTTATAAAAGGGTCAATTCAACAAGAAGATTTAACAGTTATAAACAAATATGAACCTAACAGCAGAGCACCAAAATATTTGAAGCAAACATTGACAGAATTAGAGGGAGAAATAGACAATTCTACAATAATATTTGAATGTTTCAATACACCACTTCCCACACTAGGTAGAACATCTAAAGAGAATACCAATAAGGAAATAGAAGACCTAATGACAACTTAAATCAACCAGATATAACAAGCATATATGGAACACTTCATCCTACAACAGCAGAACCCAAATTCTTCTCGAGTGCATACAGATCATTCTCTATGATAAACTATATGTTAGTGCACAGTGAATTCTAAGTAAATTTTAATATATTGAAACCATAAAAATGTAATCTCTCTTACCATAATGGAATGAAACTAGAAATTTAAAACAGAAGGAAAAGTTACAAATATGTGGAAATTAAACAGCACACTCTTAAACAACCAATGTGCTAAAGAAGAAAATACCAGGGAAATTAGAAAATACTTAGAGACAAATGAAAACAGACACAAAATATGAAAACTTGTAGGATGCAGTGGAATCTGTGCTCAGAGGGAAAATTATAACTATTAATGCCTAGACTGAAAAAGAAGAAAGACTTAAAATTAATCACCTAACTTTGCATCTTGAGGAACTAGAAAAACAAAAGTAAAGTAAACACAAGATTAAAAAAAGAAAGGAAATAATTAAGATTAGAGTAGAGGTAAATGAAATATAGACTAGAAAAACAATTGAGATAATTAACAAAAAAGTTGCTTTCTTTGAAGAAATCAATAAAATTGACAAACCCTTAGCTAGACTGATTGAGCAAAAGAGAGAAAAGATGGAAATAAGATCAGAAAGAAAAATGGTGATATCACTATTGCCCTTACAGAAATAAAAAGGATTATAAGAGAATATTGTGAACAATTGTATGCCAATAGACAAAATAATCTAGAAAAAAGGAAAAATTACTTGAACTACATCAATTATCCAAATAGACTCTAGAAGATATAAAAGAAAAAACATCAACAAACCTAAGAAAAAGTACAGAGATTGAATCAATAATCAAAAATCTTCTATCAGAGAAAAGCCCAGAACCTTATGGCTTCACTGGTGAAATCTACCAAAGATCTAAAGAAGAATTAATACCTATCCTTCTCAAACTCTTCCAAATAATTCAAGAGGAAAGAACACTTCCTAATTACTCTGGTAAAGGCATCACAAGAAAGAATTTTTTTTCAAATGTCCATTATGAATATAGGTACAAAAATCCTTAACAAGATACTAGAAAACTGAATCACACAGCTCATTAAAAAGATTATACACCATGGCTAAGTGGGTGGTTCAACATAAGAAAATCAATAAATGTAATACACTAAATAAATATAATGAAGTGAAAAGCCACAGGATTACCTAAGTAGATGCAGAAAAGGCATTCCTCAAAGTCTAGCACCCTTTCTTGATAAAAACCCTCAGAAAAAATAGGAATAGAGGTGAACTTTCTCAACCTAATAAAGGCCATTTATGAAAATCCAACAGCTAACATCATACTTCATAGTTAAAAACTTAAAACATTCCCTCTAAGATCAGGAATGAGACAACAATACCAGCTTTCACCTCTGATAGACAATATTGTACTAGAAGTTCTTGCCAGAATAATTAGGCAAGAAAAAGAATTGGAAAGGAGGAAGTAAAATACCTCAATTTACAGGCAATATGCTTTTATTTAGAGAAAACCCAAACCAATACACAAGGATACTCTTAGAGCTATAAATGAATTCAACAAAGAAGTAGGGTACAAGCACAACATACAAAACACAGTTGTGTTCCTATACACTAGGAACAAATAATGCAAAGAGGAAATTAAGAAAATTACTTTTACAATAAAATATCAAATAATAAATTTAAATAAGGATACAAAAGACTTGTATACTGAAAACCACAAAACACTGCTAAAAGAAATTAAAGACCTAAATAAATGGTAAGATATTCCATACGCTTATGTTTGGAAAAATTAACATTGTAAATATGTCAATATTACCCAAAGCAATTTACAAATTCAACACAATCCCTATAAAATTCTAGCAGCCTTTTTTGCAGAATGGAATACCCAATTCTCAAATTTATATAGAATTGCAAGTGACCCTGAACTGTAAAAAAATTCAGGATTGGAGGACTCACACTTCTCAATTTCAAATTGTATTATGAAGCAACAGTAATTAAAACAGTGTGGTACTGGCACAAAGATAGACAGATAGATCAGTATAACAGAATTGAAAGTCCAGAAATAGACCCACAAGTCTATGGCCAATTGTATTTTGACAAAGGTGATAAGTAATTCAATAGCGAAAGAATAGTCTTTTCAACAAATGGTGCTGGGAAAACTGGATATTCACATGCAGAAGGTAGATCCCTACCTCAAATCAGAGACAAAATGGACCAAATACCTATCCTTTATGAACTAAAAATGGATGAAAACATATAAGAACAAAAACTATAAAACTCTTAGAAGGTAATATAGGGAAAAATCTTTATAATCTGGGATTCAGTAATGGATTCTTAGGTATGACACCAAAAGCACAACCAACAAAAGAAACAATAGGTATATTTGATTTCATAATTTTTTAAAATTGTGCATCTAATGAAATTGTCAAGAATGTAAAAAGACAACTTACAGAATAAGATAAAGTAGTTTCAACCATGAATAAGGGTTTAATATCTAAAGTATATAAAGATACAACTTAATAACAAAAATACAAACAACCCAATTAAAAATGGGCAAAAAACTTAAATAGACATTTCTCCAAAGAAGATATACAAATGAACAAAAAACACATGAAAAAAAAAGCTCAACATCATTAGCCATTAGGGAAATGCAAATTAAAACCGTAATGTGACATCACTTCACACCCACAAGGATAGCTATTATTTTAAAAACGGAAAATAAAACATGTTGGTGAGGATGTGGAGAAATTGGAACTCTAGGGCATTATTGGTGGGAATGTAAATTGGTGCAGCCGCTGTAGAAAGCAATATGGAAGTTCCTCCAAAAGTTAAATATAGAATTACTATTTCACCCAGTAAGACAACTTCTATGTATATATGCTCAAAGAGAATGGAAACAGAATAACAAACAAATACTTATACACCAATGTTTTAGCACCAATATTCACAATGGCCCAAAGATGGAAACAAACCAAATGTACATCAACAAATGAATGGATAAACAAAATGTGGGACATGCACACAATAGAATATTATTTGTCCATAAGAAAAAGTAAAGTTATAGACATGCTGCAACATGGAAGAACCCTGAAAACATCATGCCCAGTGAAATAAGCAAGGTGAATGAGGAAAAAAATTGTATGATATCATTTATAAGAGATGACTAGAAATAGCAAATTCACAGAGATAGAAAGCAGATTAGAGGCTTCTTGGGGAGGGGGGAGAGAGGAAGAAAGGAAAGGGCAGTGTTTGTAAAAAGAAACAGAAAGGAAGGAAGGAAGGGAAGATGGAAGGGAGGGAGGGAGGGAAGGAGAAGAAAAGAAGGAAAGAAGGAAAGAAGGAAAGAAGGAAAGAAGAAAAGAAGGAAAGGAAAGAAAAGAAAGAAAGAAAGAAAGAAAGAAAGAAAGAAAGAAAGAAAGAAAGAAAGAAAGAAAGAAAGAAAGAAAGAAAGAAAGAAAGAAAGAAAGAAAAGAAAAGAAAAAAGAAAGAAAGAAAGAAAGAAAGAAAGAAAGAAAGAAAGAGAAAGAGAGAGAGAGAAGAAAGAGAAAGAAAGAAAAGAAAGGAGGGAGGGAGGGAGGGAGGAAGGAAGGAAGGAAGGAAGGAAGGAAGGAAGGAA